>OY744538.1:4316758-4491758 GCA_963556195.1 Sepiola atlantica | reverse complement strand
CGGGCATATCAAATAAATAAAAAATTAAAAATTAAAAAAAACTTTCAGGCAGAATTCGACTTTATTTATTAGATTGTCTTCTTCTTGGGTGACACACTGATTCAAACGCTTCTTTAAAAATTCAATGCATTTTTATAGAACTATTCGTCTTTAGCCTTAAAAAAAACGGCTTCTAGCAGCATGAAAGGTAACTGAGAAACATCTTCTTTCTATGTGATTGCTTATTTTAATATCGAATCTGGATTAATGGTGAAATACTTAATTGTTACTTCTCAGAAAAAAGGCTCACATGCGTTACTTGTTTCATTATTATTTGACCATTTTATGCAATCAACTTAGGAGACCTTAGTTCCAGGGATTAACCGACCCAACCCCAAGGTCGCAACGTGGAATCTGTTACAAATCTATTTCAACGAGATTTAGATACAAGAAGTAAGGATGCGTTCCCTCTGCCCTCTCTCTTTAGAGCGGCGCCTCTGTTGTACTAAAGAGCCGGCAGTTTACGGCGGCGCCTCTGTTGTACTAAAGAGCCGAGAAAATTTGGACCCATGTGCGACCGCTCAACAACATTGGAGTTCACTTTTCGTTGCTGGAAAATACCATAAAATAGAAGAGATTTCGGAAATGCACCGGCCGTACTATTAATGAGAGAATAAATCTCTTAGATCTTTCCGTTAATATTTACCTTTTCTTTTGGTCATACGGGTGGCCTGCGTATGAAACACCTATCTTACACCAACTGCTACTTAATGTCAACTTGTTCAAACAAACACTTTCTACTAACATGTGATCTAGTTGAACCAACAGAACCAGTGTTCTCAACCAACCAGAGCTAGTTTTCTCAACCAATTAGCGCCAATGTTTTCAACCAATCCGAGCCTGCGTTCTCACTGTTTGTGTTTATAACCAATCACAGTTTGCATTCTCAACTAATCAGAAGATCGTTTCTCAACCAATCGGAGCCTATTCTCTCAACCAATCAGAGCTAGTGTACTCAACCAATCAAAGCTAGTGTTCTCAACCAATCAATCTGTGTTATTTATATACCGTCTGGATGATTATTTTGTTTATACAAGTAAAAAGAAACAAACAAGTTTTTATTTTATTTTCATTAAACTCCGAACTCAATTCAGAAAGTTCCACACATAGAAAGAAAAGGGAGATGTAAACGATTTTAGCGCCCCATAGAGAGATAGATACCGCTTTACAGGTGTTTAATCTATTCTATCCTTCTTTTGTTTCGGGTTCCCTAATCTGACTTAAGTCTCGAACATTCTAAAATGTTATATAGTTACTTAATAAAACGTCTATCTTCGCGTTTACACCGAACGATATACTTTATTTTTATTGGTTAACTATGGCGTATGAGCAAACATATTAATGAGTATGCATCCGACTATCGTTCCATTGGTAACCATACGGTCACGTGTTTAATGTGACGTCATTGCCCTTCCATAACACCTCTTTTGCAGAATCAATTTCTACAAAATATGTAACCATTTTCCTAAAGTTAAAAATTTACAATCAAAACTTCCACGAACAATTAGGCTTTACTAAACTCCAAAATCGTCCTCAAAATCAAAACAAGTGAAGACTGCGAATATTTGATATTCGATTTCTACGTTTTCGTAGCGACCACGTGATTGGGGTTATTTCCAAACAGAGGCGTATGTGTTGTGTTTTCTTGAGTACACGCAAGGTCGGAATAAAAAGGGGAAGTACAATGATGAATTAACGGTTGAATTTACGTGTATATTCTTACAGAGACGGTTTGTCAAGGACAAACCTAAGAAGGGTGTACGGACATCGATGCGTTAAGTCGTAAAAACCACAAACGTAGTTACTAAAGGAAAGACTACGTTAAAAGACTACGTTAATTGTCCTAAACACAATCGAAATACATATGTTGCCAGGGTAAATTAATATTAAGAGAAGGAATATAGACGTTTGTGGCTTCTAGGACTCAATGTGATCCACTTGTAACCCTCCCCCCACCCAATTTTTTTCTTAAACTTGTCACTGGTCTTCATTCTACTTTTTAAAGTTTTTAGTCGTAGTGCATGAATTATTTTCAAGTATTTACTCTGATGAGTGTAGATGAAAGCCGGCTTAGTATATTCATGTATTTTTTTCTCCTCTCGTTTTTACAATTTTCAATTTCATTCCACCCCACAAAAATGTCACAAACGTTTATATTCCTTGCCTTAATAAAATTTTGTACCGCTAAAAATGTATTTAAATATTAAGAGATATGCATGAACAACGTTTAAGTAAATATGACTAAAGAGGAGGCTACGTTAAGACTACGTTAATTGTCCTAAACACACTCGAAATACATGTGTTGCCAGGGTAAATTAATATTAAGAGATATGCATGGACAGCATATAAGTAAATATGACTAAAGGAAAGGCTAAGTTAAAAAAGCTGCATTAAATTCTTCCAATACAATCGATAAAGAATATGTATTGTCAGGGTAGACAAAGAGAGAGATATGCTTGGAAAATGTACAAACCAACATTACTCACATAGGGCCGTTCTGCGAGACTCGTCTGCCTACGAACGAAAATAGCCTAGTGGTCAAAGCTTTGTGAAAACCATATTAAGATGGAGAGCCAAGCAAACCATGCCACCGGCCTTGAGAGCAAGCCAGGAAAGAGCCTAAATCCGATTTTCAAACGTAGGATGGAATTATATTTTGGGTGATTTCCGAAAGTAGAAAGAGTATTCCCCCGTAGGCTAGTATAATTCGGAGGAATAACTTCGATATGGTTAAAGGGAGATAACTTCTGAATATTCTAAGCCAACACAAGCTCTAAAATTTAAAACATTTTCGTTTTGGTTCCAGCATACATTTCGTGACCAACTCCAAACTTCTTTGAATAAATCGTTTTGTAAGAACCTTTTTTTTCTGTTTATTCTAAATTCTTTTAAGTTGAATTATTTTTTAAATTGTTATTTTTTCTAAATTTTCATTTTTAATCCAAGTATTGTAAAAAGTTTTTATGTAACACTTTTGGTAACACTGCTTGGTGCTACGCTGGGCTGTATGTCACAAAAACAAAACTAAAATCTGTCAAATTCTATGCTATGACTTAACTTGATTCAATTTTTGTTGCTTGCTGTATATTGGGTGACCTTGGCTCTGTCTATAATACAAACATCTGATTTTTTATTCATCCCTTATTAAATCGTCGAGAGAGAGAGAGAGAGAGAGAGAGAAAGGGGGGAGAAGAATAGAAATAGATTATCTCTACTTGCTTTCAAAATAAGCGTTGATTTTAAAACGTATCTCGGGTTCCTCGGTGACATCACGTGATTCTCGTGGTTACTACTTCCGTTTTTCTGTTCCACCACATCTTCAACCTGAGCTATTGAACTTTCTGACTCTTCCTCTATCATTGGATATAGCCAGAAGAAGTGTCAGTAAAGACATAATCAGATGAAGTGTCAGACAGAAAAAACGGAAGCAGGAAACATGTGAGTCACGTGACATCATCTAAGAACTCGGGGGACGTTTTAAAGGCAGTTCTCAGCAGAGATAATACCCTTTCCCTCCATCTCTCTCTGCGATGTAATAAGGAATCAGATGCCGGTATTATAATCATCCGTATTAATTGTAATTAACGATGATCCAGCCAGACAAACGACTCCAGTAGAATCCATCACAAGATCCGCACAGAACAGAGCATGTAGGTCTTTGATAGTATCTGTCAGAAAAAGTTTGCTTCAGAAACTTGCTAGCTATGGAATATCTGGAAATGATTTCTCAGCCATCAAATCCTTTCTCTCTGGTAGGTCTATGAAAGTAGCTGTTGATGGGAAGGTCTGGCGCACACCGTATCAACGCCGGTGTATCTCAAGGATCTATGCTGGGCACGATCCGCTTTCTTGATCATCTGTGGGCATCTATGCAGACGACACAGCTGTCAGTTGCAGAATTTCGAAGAGCATTGGTGACCAATATCTTGCTGGTTCTTTCTCTTCTAACCTGGAGCACCTGTAAAACCAAGCTTCTCTCCTTTCGCTACCAATGCTCAGACTTTTAGTTTTGCCACAGTTGAAATGAAGGGCTCTCTTCTTGAGGTAGCCCCTTGCTTCGATAAGCTTTTATGACTGACTTTCACCCCTAACCTGAAATAAAAGACTTGTCCATCCCATTCATCGTTTTCAATCCTCTCATAGCATTGTTCACAATCCGACTGACAGTCTCATTAACCATTATCCTCGAGTGGCTTTCGACCGTGGTAAGTTGTAATTCATTAGTATAACCACGGGACTGCTTCCCTGCTGACTGCAACATAGTCGTCTTCAAGTCCAATGTCAACAAATACTTGTCATAAACCGTCCTCTTAAGTAATCAAATTTTAGCCATTCCATTCATCGTTTTCAAATCCTCTCATAATATTGTTCATCATCCGACTGACCATCTCATTAACACTTATCCTCGAGTGGCTTTTGGCCTTGATGGGTCGTTACTCGTTAGTATTAAAAAGAAATATCCCACGAATTGGCCACAAGTTTTCATAGGATTCGAGTTCTTGTCCCCTGTTCTCTTCGTCCCATCGTCATATGCAACACGCTTAACACTTTGTAATATTATAATTATACCCCCTTGCTGACTAACTTTCTATAAACGGAGATAATTATTGCAATAACGGCCGACTTGCTGAAAATACATCATGGCCGCTAAATAGTACAAAGCCGTTAAACATAACGCACCCAACTTCAACTTTCTAACAATCCCTGTCGACTGCACCTGTAAGTCTTTTCTTAGTTACGCCCAATCCATACAATCCAAATAATTAATTGACCTGTGGAAATTCCATGCTGGCTGTTGTCATCTATCTGTATAATTTACTGTTAATCAGGTTTCATTTAAAATAATACATTTATTTAAGGTTTAATAATATTCCATGAAAAATGCCAGTATACTGAAATCCTATACCCTTAATAGGGTTAAGATGAAAATTCATATACACTAAATGTACAAAAGCAAGGAAATTCCCAAATTTTTACACTTTTATTGTCATTAAGGGTATGACTACATATCAACCAAACCATTTCATTATCACATCACTACAGTATAAATCTCTATGCATGAGTGGATGAAGTGTGTGAGGTGCGCTGAAGAAAAATTCCTACCAGTAAAATACATAGCCCTGTTGTGCTCGCATACCCTTAATGACAATAAAAGTGTAACAATTTAAGAATTTCCTTGCTTCTGTACATTTAGTGTGTATGAATTTTCATCTTAACCCTATTAAGGGCATATGATTTCAGTATACTGGCATTTTTCGTGGAATGTCACTACTTTTGTAAAGGCTATGCCTCAATACAATGCCTTCTCATAACTGATATAGTTGGTAGTTTGACTAATCAAGGTATATGGTAAACTGAAATTAAAATGTCATCAACTAGACACTAGAACCTCTATCTTTGCCAAAATTCAGTTGAATCCATCAAATGGTCGATAAGATATAGAATAAAGTGTATGAATACTGGTTTTTTGGAATTTTCTGGAAAACTAAGGTATATGGTAAACTGAAATTAAAATGCCATCAACTAGACCCTAGAACCTCTATCTCTGCCAAACATCAGCTGAATCCATCAAATAGTTGATGAGATACAGGGTGGCACATACGTACATACACACAGATAATATGATTTCATGATTGAACTTTCTGGATCTCTGGGTTGCCTTGACTAATGATGCTGAAATTCTACATACTTATAGAACCTATCAAATAAAAAATTTGTGCAAAGTTTTAACTAATTTGGTTTATTGGTTTTTGAGTTATGATTGACTAAAGAAATGAGATTTCCAGCATAGGCCATTCGTGAAGTTTATTAAGGAATAGAGCGCTCTCGCGCATCCCTTGATAATAAAAAAAATAGATGCTTGTCGAGATGAGCTCACATATGAAAAACAGGTGAAAATCGCAGTTCAAAATAAATTAACAGGAATACTCTTTGATATATTTATGTATCAGACAAAAATAGGTATCTACACCAAAAATTAGCAAAAATTATCGAATAGAATTTTAATTAAAAATAAAAATCAGTCTTAGCGTATAATATGTATCGGCCATTGATTACAGCGAAAAACACGGAAAGCAGGGGGACGTAACTCAATCTGTCATATTAAAACGTAACAAATCAATAGCGATCGGCAAAATGCGATAGAATTGATTTTTATTAAAAATCTACTCGATAATTTCCCCTAATTTTTTCTGTGTATACTAATTATTGCCTAATACGTAAGTATAAACCAGAGTTTTTATTTGAAATTGCGTTTTCCGATTGTAACCCCATCTCGACAAGTACCCAAAATAGTTACCATGCTGTTTAATTCGTGATAAACATCATGGTTGTACGTGGAAAAGTCTTTGGAATAAATATGTAATTTTTTAGTAAAAGAAAATCATTTTACACTTTCTTGCCCATGGATTTAGAAATACGATTAAAAATCTACTCGATAATTTTCCCTAATTTTTTCTGTGTATACTAATTACTGCTTAATACGCAAGTATAAACAAGAGGTTTTATTTGGAATTGCGTTTTCCAATTGTGACCTCATCCCGATAAGACCCCAAAATTGTCTCATTCTTCTCTCATAAAACAATAATTACTTAAATATTCTTTAAATAAATAAAACGGATATGTCTCTTCTTTATTATTTGAAAATTGGGTGCTTCTTTACTTTCACAATGACATGTTAGGCCCCTCTTTGAAAAAAAAGCTAAAGAAATGTATAAACTTTGTTATGTACTTACGTGGTAGCTGAAAAGAAGACTGTACACCAAAAATTACGCAAATTCATCCACTATTTATTAAATAAAAAATAATAAACGATTTTATTTATCGATTGCCATTTTGAGTTTTCCCGAAAACAAAATTTGAGTTATCTCCCTTGCCTAAGTAAGTATAAATATCTACAGATACCTAAGATCGTTTTTTTTTTTCTTTTTCTTATAATTTAATAAATACTGGATGAATTTGCATATTTTTTTCTGTACAATCTTATTTTCAGCTAACACGTAAGTACATAACAAAGTTTATACATTTCTTCAAATATTTTCAAAATTGGAATAAGTATTCTAGACTTAAAGTTTAGTACCATTATATTTTGATTTTAATCTTCATAAGAGCACATAAAGTTGGTGCAAAACTGTTCTGGAATTAATTTTACCCATCTTGGGACGGGTATTCTTCTAGTATATAGAGAGAGAGAGAGAAAGAAAGATAAATATTATGTTAATAATATATACTTTCTGATGTTGTTGCATATTTTTAAAGTCTCATCATGCTTCCCATTCATGCAGAACCATTGCACAAAAAGTGGAGAGACGTGTTTCTTGTCTCTCGCTGAGGAGCTTGCAACTTTGAGGAAATGCACATGTGTCTACTGCATTTTTTTTTACCTGACCCTGAATACCAGTAAGGTTCTTGCTTCTCAATCGTGGTAATTCTTGGCCTTTTGGCTAAGATCAAAGTGTAGTATCTGTTCTGATGGATACTGCACCCCATACTGGTGTTGTCTTGGCCTTCGGGTCTTGATTTACGCCGGTCAATGGGTCTGTCCTGTGCAGTTCTGGGAGGTCTACCTTCCCAGGCTTTGCCTCCCCAAAGGCATTTTTCATGCCGAATTGTACTTAGAGAGGAGAAAAGCTATTAACCAGGGATTCAGCCAGGGGTTTTTACCCCGCCTAATAAACCGGTATCGTCCGGGCCTTTGGGTCTGGATTTACGCCGGTCTATTGGAGGTTGTCGGTCCTGTGCAGTTCTAGGAGGTCCACCCTCCCAGGCTTTGCCTCCCCTCTTTGGTGAGGAGTAAGTTTATTGCTTACTGTCTGGGGCGCCTCTACCAGGGAATGCCGACGGGGCTGCCCAGGCAATTTTTAAACCCCACTTTCCTGACCCGACCTTAGGTCACATCTTACTTGTGGGAGTAAGATAAAAACTGGCCTTGTGCCTAACTCCTGAAGAGGAGTAAATCAATACTCAATCGTGGTAATAAATGCGCCAACAACGCAGAAATTCAAGGTGAATTTGGAAAAGTGCTAGGCTACTGTATCCTCTTGTTTAAAATTTCTACCACTCTTCGCTACATGGCAACAGAAACATGCTTGTTTTATTTTTTGCTAAATTAATTGAATTGAATTGAATACTCAAAAATGCAAACGACTTTGTGTCATATCCTGCTCTCATGGAAGAGGGTTAGGGTTAGGGTTTAGGGTTAAATCCCAATACGTATTAATGCCTTTTTGTGTTAATACATATTCTTAAAATTTACACCAAGATCATCATCCTCCATGACAGTACCTCACCCATTGCACAAAAGGGGTAAGTGATGGTTAATTGTTTGTCGCCTGAGATGCCCTGACTTGTGGCGAAATGCAGGGGGAGCCGTATTCTAAAATAAAGCTTTTCCCAGGCAAACCAACCCCACGTGCACATCATGAGTACTGCTACACAAACGGGGCTCTGATCAACGCAAGTGTTCAGTACCACAAAACTGGACTCCAACTTCCTCGTGGGCTAAGGTTGTTCTTGAACCAAAGGCTAAGAGTGAGGTTACCCCGACATAAACTTCCAGAGGAGCTTAGGCCCTGTTGGCTGAGGCACACATGACCTACCGGTTTGTAGAATACGTGCCCAACAACCTAAGTCCCAGCCGTGGGTCAAATAGCATAGGGGTTAGAGATGGCTCCCGTAAGCCGGAGTGAAGGCAACCTCTCTAAGGGAAGCAAATCGCTGATGTAAACCAACTGAAGTTGTAAATACCAGGTTGACATCTGGCGGGGTGTAACTGGGGCTCATGGATCTTCACCTTTCGTTAGCAACTCTACTATAGATGGCGTTTAAATAAAAACACAAGGGAAGGAAAACCTTACACAAATCATTCCTTGTATTATTCCAATTATCAAACCAAAAACGACAAAATGGGGCCAGAACGTCAAGTGAAAAGGGAAGGAACGAGGCTTCTCAGGTTGTTATCCAGCGAAACCCCCAAAACACTAAAACTAGAATTAATTGGACTAAGCCCTTAAATAGAATTGTGATGAAATGTTATTTGAAGAGAGATCCTTCTAAGAGACGATACAGACAACGAATGCTCTAAAGCTGGAATGATCAAAGCTGGAATGATCTAAAGCTAGAATGATCTAAAGCTGGAATGATCTAAGCTGGAATGATCTAAAGCTGGAATGATCTAGGCTGGTTTGAATTAACAGAGCAAAAAATTGCAGGACAAACCTGTGTGATTAGAATGAATGAACAGTTATTTGCTATTGAAATTGAAGAACTAAAAAGAGAAATTGGGACTTGGGTGAGGTTGTGGACACCAATCCACTTGATGTAGTTGAAGAAGAACCAACAAAAATGGACATATTATTACTGATGGTGATCAGGCTGTTTCTTCAGAAACACTCGTACAGCGTACAATAAAACATGGGATGACAGAAGAAAATACTGATATTTTCAAATTGTTAAACGATAAACTGAGCGCTGACAATTTAGAACAGCCTCCGAACCTACAAGTTGTCTATAAGAAAGGACTGAAAACTGTAACTGTCAATAATCTCCATCAGTGTAATTAAATTATCAAAGCTGCTGCCAATATTCTGTCAAAGCTATTCGGAATAGAAAAACGGAAAAAAGAAGAAATGAAAGAGCCGTGATGACGGAAACATTTAAATGAGTAGATAAAACAATTTAGAAACGATTTAAGTAAGGTACAGGCTGTTGAAAATGGCACACTCAAAAGTCAGAGTGCTTGTGAAAGACTAATCCATAAGTTTGACATACACCGAAAAGGTTTCAAATGTGTAATTGAAGAATTGAAACAGTGTGTCGTAGCTAAAACTGCAGAAGTTAAACGTTACAGCGATAGAATTAAGCAGTATCGGCAAAACACACCGTTCGAGAACCAGAAACTTTATTTTGAACAACTAGAAGGCATTGAAAGAGGGAATGACGTTATACCTGATGCTGACCAATCTAGTGCATTCTGGAAAAGCATTTAGGAAAACGTTTCCCACACAAAAGCCCGTGATGTCACAGAACTCCTATGTGCAGGTGCACCTTGACCCTTGACCTCTCGTTAATGTGGTGGCTCTGTCAACGCCTGTAAGCTCCGACTGTGAGAACCAGTTTTATTCTGCACGGGTCCACCAGCACTAAATCGCACAAGCCAAACGATCTCCCACACATACGTCCGCCCTCACAGGGCCATTATTTAAAAATATGTAACCCTACAGCGCTGTGAGAGAATGAAAGAATAATATATGAAGGAACCTGAGCTATCGAGTAACGATGTTGTTGGAGTTTTTTTCTTTTGTGTTTTACATAATTGCAGCTACCAGGCGAGAGAAGATAGAAACTTCGGCTGACACATCACCACTGCAACTACAGAAAGACAACCATCTTGTTCTGTAACGAAGTGGACTACGGACAAACTGTGAGGATCGAAAAACTATCTGTACTCGTATATATGCTACTCATTTTATTTCAGTGTGTTCCGATGGATACTGCACCCCATAGACTGGTATTGTCTTGGCCTTCGGGGCTTGATTTACGCCGGTCTATGAGTCTGTCCTGTGCAGTTCTAAGAGGTCCACCCTCCCGGGCTTTGCCTCCCTTCTTTGGGGAGGAGTAAGTTTATTGCTTACTGTCTGAGGCGCCCCTACCGGGGAATGTCAACGGGGCTGCCCAGGCAATTTTTAAACCCCACTTTCCCGACCCGACCTTGGGCCACATCTTACTTGTGGGAATAAGATAAAAACTGGCCTTGTGCCTAACTCCTGGAGAGGAGTAAATCAATACTCATTTTATTTCAGTGCAACGAAAAAGATTCTTTTTTGATTCACACAAAAAAAACAAAAACACGAAGAACCCCTTCAACTCCATCGCAGTTCTTTACATTATTAAGTTTGTTATACTAAGATTAAATTTTCTCTTCAGGAAACAAGAAAATGGAAAATGCGTTGAGATAAATGGGTTCAATATCAAAAAAACTATTTAGAAATACTTTAACTTGATGGCACTTCTGCACTTTAGGGACGGAGCGAATTCATTTGTTTTCATTTCAGAAGAGCTACAAGTGTGTAAGGGGCAGACAACCATCTTTTCTTTTTTTTTTTTTCGCTTTTAGTACATAATTTCTCCGAAAATGAACGTGAATGCCCTGAATATGAATTTTTTATTTTCAAAATTAAATTGGGAATAAATAAAAAAAAGAACTAATACAAATTCGATTAATTAATAGAACATTTATTGAAGAAATTTGTGAAAATGGGAAAAAAAAAAAAAAAAAAAAAAAAATCAACATTTTTTTTTTTCAAAACGAATTTTTTTTTTTTAATTAAATTAAAACAGTCATCTTGTTTGGGTTAACACATTTTTGATTTTCTTTTTTTACAGTTTAAAAAATAAAACACTAAATCTTTATTTACAATATAAAAAAATTAATTAAAAATCGCGCATATTCAGGGGATTCGCGTCCATTTTCAGAGAAATTATGTACTAAAAGTGGAAAAAGATGGTTGTCTGCCCCTTACACTATTGTAGCTCTTCTGAAATGAAAACAAATAAATTTGATTAGTCACCACTTATCAAGGCTAAGAACTACTTGAGGATAAGGGTTAATGACTTATGAGAAAGTTTTATGACATGTTTATTGACACGAAATTTGAAGATGACCATGTTGCGGTCCTTAGAAAAGCAATCTTGTCATCTTGTCGCAACATGTTCGACAGGGGGAGGTGGGTAGTACTTGGAAAGAAACTTTGTTCATGGAAATTCCGTTTTCAATTGTGTACTCATCGATATTTATTTACCTAACTGCGAACAACATACATGGTGGTTCAGAAGTCTTGTTCCTATGTACTTGTTTCCCCACGAGGGTAGAGTTAGACACAAGGTCGGTTTTTAATGTGGGGTAAAAAAAAAAAAAATTTTTTTAAATCAAGATCCCCAAAAAGGGGCATTGGAACAAAAATTAAGATTGCCTCAGTCTAGAAGGACTTCTTCACTGACTGAGGACAGAAAAGACCAAGTGCAGCAGCAAAACAGATACTACACTTTGTTTCTAATCAAAAGGGCAAAAGTTTTGTTACCCCTATCAAAAAGTAACAATAGGTTTTCTCATCTTACAAAAACGAGTTTGTAAATGGCTACCATTTTTATTGCCTTATGAGTAATTTAAATGAGGCAAAACTGAATTTAGGGTCTCAATCTACATCCTGGCATTCGCAGACATAAGATTAGTATTGGATTTATGAAGGACATGTTTTCATGGTCAAGTAAATACCAGAAATCCGGTTACTCAAATCGTAAAAAGGTTCAAAAGTTTTGCCACCCTTACCAAAATCAATAGAAGAACAATCATCGTCTGCCACGAAAATGATGGGATTCGCACAAACTTTCTCGATGTGTGACAGGGTAAATGAAAGTGAATAAACTGAATTCATTACATGTTCTTTTCTGTTACTGTATAATTTGTTTGCGGTAACGGTGCAGAGAGGCCACAGAATAAGTAGCCATGTGCTCATTGCAAAGAGAGCATGGTTGCACGCAGAGGTGAACCTTGAACTCTCAGATTTCAAAAGCAATGGTTGAAGACGTTTGACTATCAAAATTAATCACCATTTTCGGTAGTCGAGAAAAAAAGAGCGATGACATTGGAAGCTGATGATGTCGTTCGTGTCTGCTTATTCTGTTGACAAGATTCATGTGCTCTGGTAATATAATTTGAGAGTCGGCTTTTTTGGCGGGTTTTGTGCGCATTTTAAACTTTCACGACAACACTGAAATAGGACGACCAGGGAAGAGAGAGCCCTGGGCAACGCCGGGTAGCCCTGCTACTTGTTCTTCTATGTTGTATTGTTCTTTTTTGTTTTACTGTTCTTTAAAGTGAATAAAGTGAATCCAAGACATGTGCTTTGTATTGCTGCATTACTTGTTTCTCTATTGTTGTTGCCTTTTGATCAGAGTAACAAGACTTTCGAACAACACTGTACATGTTTCGGAATTTTTGAGATGAGGGTTGATAATTTGTAGAATTTGGTATATTCAGACTACTGTTCTCATCTTCGATGTTTTTATCACAATGTTTCGGCTGATGTAACAATGTTTCGACCGATGTAACAACGTTTCGGCCGATGTAACAATGTTTCGGCCGTTGTAACAACGTTTCGGCCGTTGTAACAACGTTTCGGCCGATGTAACAGATGTAACGATGTTTCGGCCGATGTAACGATGCGAATTACTACATACTTCTTACCAGTCATGGCAGATGGAACGAGAGCATGCTACCCTCGTGGATTTAATAAAGGGTTCCGTTCGAAATTCCGTCCAGATTCCCAAGTTTGACAGAAAGATTCCCGAGTTCGACAAAGTACACCTGAAGAAGGTTGGAGGTTACATTGGCCGAAACGTTGTGATAAAAACACCCAAGATGAGAACAGTAGTCCGAATATACCAAATTCTACAACACTGTACATTATTGCACTCGTAACCCCCTACAAACACGATAAGCAACAAAATCCCACCCCTTCACTGTAGAGGTACCCAGATGCCGGAAAACTTTCTACTCTAATAGCTTTTTTCCTCAAACTGTTTGTCTTTGGAATTCCCTCTCTATTCCCTGTTTCCCCGACTGTACCAACATGCAGAAATTTAAGTGTAATGTGAACAAATATTTCACTGCACAATTCCCCAATTAAATCTGGCCCCTAATTGACAGCAGCCCCTAACGTCTTGTTTGGGATGAATAAAAGCAAAACAGGATTAATAAATAAACTTTACCTCCCTTCCCATAAAATATTTATTGTAGGGGAAGCCATGACAATTATTTGATAAAAAAAAAAGTTGATTATTTCATATTAATTTAATGAGTCAAAAAATAGATTTAAAAAAATAAAAATCAAGAAAGATTTTTTTTAAATTGATTTTTTGTTTGTGTTCTTTTTTTTTTTACAAGATAAAAAGGGTTGCATTGCATACTATGTTGCTGCTGATGATGATGCTGATGCTGATGCTGATGATGACATCTCATGAAAAAAAAGGACTCTAAAAGACTTACTTGGTTTGTTCATTTTATCTTCTCAGATGATTCTTCTGCGGCTAGTTTGTCTGGCTGGATTGTTGTTAATTAATTTACTTAAACAACACAGATGATTTTATATTGTTTTGTTTTTTATTAGCTTTTCCATCCGGCACAATTCAAAATAGGGAAAGAGTAAGAATTTTAGTCATCTCTGGCTAATGTTTTAAAGCCTCATTTATCCACACCAAAGACACACTCAACCTTTATTTTGAACAACTAGAAGGCATTGAAAGAGGGAATGACGTTATACCTGATGCTGACCAATCTAGTGCATTCTAGAAAATCATTTAGGAAAACGAAGTAAAACATCAAGATGCAGAATGGATAAAGGACAGAATAGATGCGTGCGTTCACTGCACTGGCCACAATCGTCCCACACATTGTACTGGTCCAAAGTTGTCGTCCGACTCATCCAGTGCTGAAACAGAATTCTCATCCCAAGTTGAATCACAACTCCATGTTATAAACAAGTAACAGGTTTATTTGTTGGAGGTTACAAACAAAACTCATGTTCCTAGGTTGAATGGCAGACTTGCAAAATGAGATTTTTCCCCCACAAAAAAAAAAAGAAGTCCAATCAACACAATCCTTCAGCTAAGAGCCCCAGTGGGTCCATCTTATCTTGACAGGCACACCACTCCAACTAAACTCCAGACCTCTAAAAAACCAACTGCCTGTCATATCCAGGGGCCCAGGTCTCCCCCTCCCATCCCCTGAGTCCTTTCCTACTGACCGGAAATCTTGGATTCCAGTCTTTTTCACTTGTCAGTATTCGACCACTCAGGCTGACCGCTGGAGATATCCACTAGAGATTACTGCCAAACAGTCTACTCAAGGGGGAGTTTATCATGGAGTCGATCTATGAACACTTTTTGGTCTCAGCATGATTCTTTGTTTTTAAGAGGTACTTACTGAGTGGCCATATATAAAATCAGACATTTTTAAATTCCTCTGTGGCCAGCACCCATTTTTCCTTTGTCCGTGCATCTAACACCTGCATCGTTTGCCGGTTGCATTGATTGCCACTTGCACTGTTTGCCATTCACAAATCATTCCTTTTTACTTCTATTTTTCGCCTTCCCTCATGCTATTCCCACACACGTCAAATTTAATCTTATTGAACTTTTAACAGTTACTTCCTCTTCCAGCTCCATCCAAGGTCACCCAATAAAAATTGTATCACAATTGGATTAAAAATTGACTGAATATATATTTTGTATAGAATATCTTCCAAATGTTTTCTTAGTGGTACAAAATTGTTGAATTTTCTTTATATATTCAGATCCTTGAACAGTTGTTTGATGAAAATACCTATTCAGGAATACGTTGAAGTTTTTATTTCATTTTTTTTAATGTAAAAACATTTTTATTTGAATCTGATGATGCGTCAATTTTACAAAATATCGTAAGATTTTTTTTTTAAATACAAAAATAAATTTTTTAAAAGATTGCAATTATCTTCAAGTATTCAAATACAGGAATAAGTTTTTCACCATTCCTTAAAGAAAAAAAAATAAACAGATTAATTAACCATATTTTTTTTTTTACTGTAATGAAGTTGTCATAAACATATGCACCCAGAATTACGGTAATAGCTCTGTAGGGAAATTTAGGAATCTCGGTTTTCTGTGAATTATTTTGATCAAAGATTTTCTCAGATGGTTTTCATAAAATGGCAATACTATCGTTCATTTTTTATGATTCTGTGTAATTTTTTTTAGATCAGATTGGGTGAACCATGGCTAATAGCTTCTATTTATCTTCCTCCCACAAGGTAAGATGTGATACAAGGTCGGGAAAGTGGGAAAGAACCAGCACTCGAGAATTTGAGCACTCTGGTTGTTTAAAAATTGCCTGGGCAGCCCCGTCGGCATTCCCCGGTAGGGGCGCCTCAGACAGTAAGCAATAAACTTACTCCTCCCCAAAGAGGGGAGGCAAAGCCTGGGAGGGTGCACCTCCTAGAACAGCACAGGATCGACAACCTCCAATAGACCGGCGTAAATCCAGACCCAAAGGCCCGGACGATACCGGTTTATTAGGCGGGCTAAAAACCCTTGGTTAATAGCTTTTCTCCTCTCCAAGTACAATTCGGCATGAAAAATGCCTTTGGGGAGGTAGACCTCCCAGAACTGCACAGTACAATTCGGCATGAAAAATGCCTCAACAATGAAGAAAATCTGTCAACATCAAGGAAAGCCACCTTCCGCCCATGCATGGAGTATTGTTGTCACATCTGGGCTGGTGCACCATCCACTAGTCTCTCTCTCTTAGACAAGGCCCCAAAAAAGAGTCTAATCTAATAGGTCCCTCACTCCAGCCCCTGTCCCATCACCACAATGTTGCATCCTTGTGCTTGTTTTACAAGTACTTCAATGGATTGTGCTTCAATGAACTTGCTGCTCTAGTGCTCCCAGGAATTTGAGACTTGAATGAGCTCAAAAGTACATGAGGCTAGACACGAGTCGTGTTTTATTCACTGATGAGACCAGGGCGACTCCTAACGATTCAACAAATGGTTGGATCTACTTTGGAGATGAACGCTACTAACCTTTACAACATAAACGAGGAGTCATCATTTTATGAACTGATATCATTGCGGACAGATTTGTTTGCCCAATCAGGATGCTCGAATAGGTAAAAATGACCGCAGGTTTTGAGTCTAGTCGACATATCACTGTCACTTCTAAGGACTTTCATATCCATGCATAACTATGCCCCATCCAATCCAGCCAACTTAACCCTAACACCAAAACATCCCTCGGCTCTTACGGCATAAAAGATGGACGGTTGATAGTGTGGCCACTAGTCTCAACCCTGTCGAAAATTTTTGGTCCAACAAGATGTTTATGGCCATGGACGTCAATTTACATCAAATGATATATTATGGGTGACCATCAAAGCTGTAGAAGAGGGAGAACAGGAAATTGACACAATGGATGACTAATAAGAGTTTTGAAGTTATTTATCGAAATGTCTCTCATGTGGCGAACTCATTACGTCAATAGTATGAGAGAGTAGAAAGTGACTAACTTTAGGTTTACTTTTGGCAGCCTCGTAATTCTCGCTTCCCTTATTTTGTCCTTTAGTCCTCACATTTCTGACAAAGGGGGAAGAATTGCTGTTTTCTGGGTCAGAATCTATCCATATATAACTTAGCGTTGGCTGGGTTTTAACCTTGAAGTGGTATATATATTTTTTTTAGTTCCTTACATCAATTGGCTTCATGCCTTGTCTGGAGCAATTTCCATAAAAACTTTTTTAAAATAAATAAAATAATATGATGATTTTTAATTAAATATGTGTTTTATCTTTCATTATTTCCAAAATATATTTAAATGGTTATTTACAGTCAAAAGCTATTAGTGTGGTTCACCCCCAAAACATTGAACCTGAAATAAAAAAAATATATATAAAATATATTACACGGAATAATAAAACCTAACAATGGTGTTATCAAATTATTTAAACAATCTGGGTGGTTTTTTTTTTTTGGGGGGGGGGGGGGGGGTTAATTCAAAATAGAATCATATAAAACACAGAAATCCTAAATTTCACGACCGAACTATTAGCTGATTCTGAGTATAATTGCAAGAATTCACCGGACGGGAAGTTGCCACATTTTTTTTGTCTAATTGGTTGTCATGATTTTCGAATTCTTCAGAAAACGTATTAAATTCCAAAATCCGGTTTTAATGAACCGCTACCAAAAACTAAATTCAGTCACTGGTACGCAAAGTTTAAGGTAGCTAAAAATACGAATGCTTAAACTACCCATAGATAGAACAGTCCTCAAAACCATTAAAAATGAAGTCAGGAGTACAAACCTTACAAGAGTATTTATAAAAATAAGAATGTTTTGTTTTAGTGATGGAAGGCCTTTATAACCTATAAAGATTAAAATTCAATGAAAGACAACTTATTTTTTCCGCCTCGCACTCCATAGAAGGAGAGTATTAGGCAATGAAAAGGCTAGAAATATAATTTACTACCAGTGAATCTAAAAAAAAAAATTTAAAAAATTGTGTTATTAAATTTGTTCCCGGTTTTCATAGATTAAAGTTGTAGATTTGAGTGCAAGTAAAGCCTCCTATTCCCCTTTCCTTTATTTATAACTAATCAAAAATATTGATCAGGATTAAATATTTAAATCTATGGAAAATATAACTTTTATTTTTTAAGAACACAGACCAGTATTTGCCATAATTGACTGATGAAACAGATTTAATTTTGCATCTTGTATTAATAAAGCTATTAACGGTCAAAGATATGAGGGAAAAAGCTGACTATCTAAGTTTCTCTAGTTCTCCTGAACACTAGCCCAGTCTCATAGCACTAAACCAGCAGTGATAATGGAATACACATATTTTCTCAGTGTCCTATCCTAGTCTTTGTTGCACTGGTTTTCTCTTCGTTCCTTCTTCAGCTGCAAGCTTCTTCTTGCCACTATCTACTTTTATGAACACCTGTCTTAGCATCACTCACTATATTTTATATTCTAGACTTATAGCCTCATTGTCACTGCTGGCTTAGTATTATTAGATTGGGCTAGTATTTAGGAGAGATGGAGAAAAATTAATAACCTCCTGAACACTAACCCTGTTTACTAAACCAAAAGTGACTAATGCATATATGTATACACCCTCAACCCCCACTGTTTTTTTCTTCATTCCTTCTGCTGCAGGCTTCTCGGCTGAGTTTTATTCGATTTTCCTATGTAATTCTATTGTTTTGGAGATGAGGAAAAATGCCTGTCTTAGTATCACTTATTTAAATCCATATTTGATATTCTATGCCTATACCCACATTGTCACTGCTGCTTTGGCATTATTAGACTGGGCTAGACTTCAGGAGAGATGGAGAAAAATTATAGGTTAGTTGGGCCATCCATAACTAAAAAAAAAAATCTGATTTTCATAACTAAATGCTTGTCAGGGATAAATATATCGGAACTTGTGAATAGAATTGTCATTTGCTTTTTTTATACAACGTTTCTAGGAAGTTGAAAATCTACGAGCAAAAAGTGACACGAAATCAGTCGTCGACCTCTTTGATTATTTCAAGGATTCCTTCTTCGTTCGTTATGGCCCTTTCCACTTTCTCTCCTTTAGCAGCCAAAATCTCCTCAACATTTCTGAAAGAAATACAAACAGAATGAAAATAAACTTACAAAAAATACAATGCTTGAACATTTGAAAGAATGAAATGTTAGATACTGAGCGAATAAACCCACTAGTATATAAAACGGTTAGTTGAGAATGCCTTAGAGTATGATTATATAGATAAACACTTATACACTCCAAAATAATTGGTTAGAATTGTACCAAATTTAACATAAAGAACCCTTGGAATTATGGATTTAACAACATTCAAACCTCCGGCCTAACCTTCACAGGTAACATGAATTGGGACAAATACATTAAAGACATTGCCAAGGCTGCTGCAAAGAAGGTGGGCTTCCACTACCGTGCTAGTAAACTCCTCACACCTGACATTATCCTGTATCTCTACAAAGCCACCATCCGCCCATGCATGGAGTATTGTTGCCACATCTGGGCTGGTGTATCATCTACTAGTCTCTCCTTCCTTGACAAGGTCCAAAAAAGAGTCGCCAACCTAATAGGTCCCTCACTGTCAACCAAGCTCGAGCCCCTGTCCCATCGCCCCAATGTAGCATCCTTGTGCTTGATTTACAAATACTTCAATGGATTATGCTCCGATGAATTGGCTACTCTGGTGCCCCCTCGACGTAAATTCACTAAACCAACTCGACAATCGACTAAATCCCATCCATTCACTGTGGAGGTCCCCAGATGCCAGAGAGCTTTCTACTCATTTAGCTTCTTTCCTCGTGCTGCTGGCCTCTGGAACTCCCTCCCTGCCCCCTGTTTCCACGACAGTGCTGACATGCAGAAATTTAAAATTAATGCGCATATCCCAGTTTAGGTTGACCCCCCCCCCCCCCAACCTTCTCCCCTTTTCTTTCTTCTCAGTAGCCCCTTATGTCTACAGTGGCGGCCTGCCTTGTTTGGGGTGAACTACATTAAAAAAAAAAAAAAAGATCACAGAATTTAAGCGACGTGGAGCCTGGCCAGTACCAGATGGGTGACCATTTCGGAATGCTAGGCGCTGTATGTCATCTTCTCATGACCGGGATATACATGCGGCTGGGGACCGCTTGTGAATTTGATATTCCCTAGAAACTTCCTTCTTTGGAGGAAGCCAGCATAGCACGCCCAGGGCTAATACCACACTAGGTATTACCTGCTCGAGAAAATGATAAAATATGATTAAACAGTGATTACCGATCTTCAGCATCCAACTGCTAATTGATTTGGAATGAAGATCAAATTGAATAAATCTCTGTCTTCCATCAGTCTTGTGTCGACTTAGTAATTTT
This sequence comes from Sepiola atlantica, assembly GCA_963556195.1. Taxonomy (NCBI): domain Eukaryota; kingdom Metazoa; phylum Mollusca; class Cephalopoda; order Sepiida; family Sepiolidae; genus Sepiola; species Sepiola atlantica. The sequence goes on along the minus strand of OY744538.1, from coordinate 4,471,254 downwards.
CAAACATAGAATTAACTACAGATGTTAAATATTGAGCTAGTAAATTCACTAGTATACAAAACGGTTAGTTGAGAATAACAGGAAATGAAAGGTCAGCCGGGGTCAACTTGCTGGATTAGAGGTTGGGATTACTAGACTGCGGGAATTAATAGAAACGAATGTGATGTCACATGGCTAAAAGAGAGAGTGTGAGAGAGAGGAGAGTTAGTTTGTTGGCGACAAGCTACGCATGAACATGAAAAACTGAGATAGGACTGACAAAATAGGATTAAAACTTTATTATCGATCGCTCTCTCTGTCTCCCGCCCTAACCCTAACCTCACTAGTCAGTGATTTAGGATGAAGATTAAATTGAATAAACATCGTAACTCTCGCTTCTCTTATTTTGTCCTTTAGTCCTCACATTCCATGAGCGATGTTTCTGACAAAGGGGGAAGATTTGCTGTTTTCTGGAACGAAATCTATCCATCTAACACTTTAGTCCTCAGATAATTGAAGGAAGAAAGTGAAAAAGAAACTCGAAGTGCAGATTGAATGAATTGTAGAATTTTGCTGCTGTGCTCATTAGAAAAAACGACAGACACGTGTATTTATTTACCTCCTCTCCAGGAGGTTAGGCACAAGGCCAGTTTTATCTTACTCCCACAAGGTAAGATGTGACCCAAGGTCGGGTCGGGAAAGTGGGACTTGAAAAGCCAGCGCCCGAGAAGGTGAGCACTCTAGCCATTAAAAATTGCCTAGGCAGCCCCGTCGGCATTCCCCCCCCCCCCGGTAGGGGCGCCTCAGTCAGTAAGCAATTAACTTACTCCTCCCCAAAGAGGGGAGGCAAAGACTGGAAGGGTGGACCTCCTAGAACTGCACAGGACCGACCCATAGACCGGCGTAAATCAAGCCCCGAAGGCCAAGACAATACCAGTTTATGGGGTGTAGTATCCACCGGAACAGACACATGTAACAGAGAGTTAATAAAATAAAGACTGAGTTCAAACGGGACGGCGAATTGTCTTTTTTGGTCTTTTCACTATCAACAGTTCAAACACGCACGAGAACGACGCGACGTTTACAATCAAACTTTTCGTCCAGAATTTGATTCCTTTTTTCTTTTTCTCTTTGCACTCGACGTAGTCACAACGTCAACCTTTCTCACTCTTCCCCCAGAGCAAAGTGTCTAAGCTTTTTATCACAACGAGAATTAGCCCATGCAAAACAAGGCTCATTTGCATATGTGAAGTCTCGTCACATGACAAAAAGCACACGTTTCTATTTGGTGACTAGAACACTCTGGGTTCAATCCCAGATGGACAATGCACAGGTGCAACCCTCACTCTTTTCCCTTCTGGACCTGCATGATGGCTGCTACAACACGTGTGCATAAAAACATAACCAACAGAATAAAAGAAAAGTCTATCAGGCATGCGTGCACAGTGTGATGATGTATAGAAGTGAAACCTGGCCAGTGAGGGTTGAGGATATGTGTTGCATGGATAGAAATGACATGAGAATGATACGATGGATGTGTAATGTGAGTCTTAAAGACAGGCTTAAATCTGATGACCTCAAAGGAAAATTTAATCTGGATGGTGGAAAGTATGAAGACGACCATTTTGTAGTATGTAGGGAAACCTTTCTGTGGTAACGCGTTCCACAGGTTGGAAGTTCTTGGCAAGAAACTCCGTTCATGGAAATTTCATTTGATTTTAGGTACACAAAGAAAGAAATGAGAGTTCTTTGCAGTGTTGGTAGAAAGATGAGTTCTTCATTAGAAGGGTTTGAGGAGGGGCAGACTTGAACCTCAGTCGAGCACCTATCATGAAAACATCGGTAGAGTAGAGAAAGACTAGCAGCAACTCTTCTGTGAGAAGAGGGCTGCAGGAAAGAGAAGAGATCATCTCCCACTAGATTGCTAAGTCGATTCTGTACCCTGTCAAGGCAAGAAAGAATGTCCGTGAGCGGCACCTCCCCAGATGTGGCAGCAGTACCTCCCCATCTTGGAGTGAATCTGATCATTTTGATCATTAGTGTTCCTCAAAGGGCTGCCATAGACAATTGTGTCATCTGCATAAAAGTCAACGAGTGGTCTTAGAGTATGATTTGGAAGATCATTTATGAAGATCGGGAAGAGGGTTGGGCCCAGAATGGATCCTTGAGACACGCCGGCGTCGATTCTACAAGGGATTGTGCGTAAAAAAAAAAAAAATCCTATAGAAAAGGGAAGATTCGGTACACAGCAGTTCTGCTTTTGGTCAAAAGTGGAAGGAAGAAGATAAGAAAAGAAAGCTGGCCTTGTGCCACACTTGGGGGTGGAGAAGAAAGTAGAGCAAAACAGGTCAATATATGGGAAAGGTTATAGATAAGGATTTCCGTGATCACACATAAGTGTAAGGTTTGGGGGAGGGAGGGGAGAGGGGGGAGAGAGGGGAGGGAGGGGTGAGAGGGGAGAGGCATTAAGGGCCAAGATGCACCTACTAGCAGTTTTTCTCTCTCCCTTTTCTTCCTGAAACAATAAAGACAAAAATGTAATTTGTCTCATTCAGTCTTCTCTCTCGCAACGTTTCGGCCGATGTAACCTCTGACCTTCTTTTTGAACTTTGGATTCTTTATGTCAAACTCGGGAACCAGTACAGAATTTGTAACTGAACCCTTTTATTCAATCCACGGGGATAGATTGTTCCCATTCCATCAACCACGACCAGATAGAAGCGTTAATTATTTTAGGTTATTATCGCCTCTAGTAAGGATTGAACCTTCAACCTCTAGAAGACTGCCACTTAGAACTGATTGTTAATCAACGCTTTTATCCGTTGCGCCAAACGATGATAACTAAATAATTAATTAACACTTCTACCCGATTGTAACATCAAGCAAACTGAAGCCAAATCCGGACACGAATTATACTGATGAATATGTATTTATTTGCGCGCACGTGGCCAACGCTGAACTATAACATCCTTTCACCGTAAAACTGGAAATACATGAAAATAAACAAGTCTTACAAACATGTTCTAAGACAAAACAAAGCAAATTATAAAAGAGTAAAAATTCAAATAGGTTTAGAGAACTATGCGTTGCTTACCTCTATTTCTGCCAAGCTACTTGCCCCAGAGCCAACGTCCATCACAAGCGGAACAAACGTCCGACTCCCATGTTGACTGATTCGAAAAAGACCGCCTCTGAGCAAGCAGGCAGTGTAGAGGCACGACAGTTACCCCGTGCGCATGTCTTCCGGAAGAGGACGGTGCTGAATACAAAATGTCCCCTTCCTGAATTATGACCGGCCAACATGTGAAACTCCTACGTTTACACCGATTATGGTTGACGGAACGAGGACAATCAACCCCGTGGATTAAATAAAAGGTTCAGGTCAAAATTCCATATAGGTTCTTGAGTTTGACATAAAGATTCCCAAGTTCAATAAGATTCACCTGAAGAAAGTTGGATGTTACATCGGCCGAAACGTTGTGAGAATAAAATCCAAGATGAGAACAGTAATCCAAATAATACAAATTATCAATCCTTATCTAAAAAAAAATTCCGAAAACCCAAAAATATAACACATGTCTGATGCGCTTGCTGCTCTGGTATCCCCACAACATAAATTCACTAGACCAACCCGACATATCTGCCAAATCCCATCCATACACTGTGGAGGTCCCCAGATGCCGAAGAGCTTTCTACCCCAAAAGCTTCTTTCCTCGTGCTGCTGGACTCTGGAACTCCCTCCCTACTCTTCTGACGTTACTGACATGCAGAAATTTAAAACTAATGTAAACAGGCATCTCGCTGCGCAGCTCCTAATTCACCCTTTTTTGCTCAGCCCCTTACGTCTACAGTAGTGGCATGCCTTGTTTGGGGTGAACTATGTTAAAAAAAAAAAAAATTAAAAAAAAACAAGTACAATAAAAGAAATGATATATTTTCATACAACTCTCTCTGTGCGTTAACTAATGAAAGATCCAGAGAGATGCAAACCAAAAATTTACTAAGTAGTTTGTTTGTTCCGTCAGCCAGTGAGATGCGTGCAATAAGACAAACACCTTTCTTTCACCAGAACATTCTTGGACTTTTTTAACTCTTATTCTTCACGAACTCTTCATCTTTCATTGTCTTAACAAAGTTGTCAATAAAAATTTGTTGTATGGATAGACTTTGTCATTCTTTCTTTTGATAATGTCCGATCCTCAACATATTCAGTGATTAATTAATATTGTCCGTGTCCAAAAAAAAATTGTCTGAGCACAAGAACGTATTCTGAATGATCATAAAAAAGTTAAATCCTATTTCAGTAACCAAATTGGGTTTCAGGGTTAGAGTTTAGGGTTAGAGTTTGGGTTTAGGGTTAGGGTTATGTGTTTCTCATTTAACCGTGTTTTAGCAAAAGATTTGTACTTCAGAAAACAAGATCCATGTCAACACAAGAGTTTCCGATTGCAATTTACAGAATAGACCGGAAATGGCCGAAGCAGTTTACGATTTGAAAGCCGTGAAAAAAAATGTAAAAACGGCAGACGCATAAAATGAGATTCTACTATTTTTTAGGCAAACACCCTGAAAAACTTGCCGAATAGCAGAAAAAAAAAACAATTACTTTTATCATTTAGAGTGGAGGACTAATTACGTATTTAAATTTAACGTAAAATAATCCCTCATTTCCGGGCTATTCTAGCTTTTTAGGGCAATTAACTAATTTTTTACCACTAACCCTAATTCCGGGTGGCAAGGCTGCGAAATGACACGTAATCGCCTAAAAAGTACCCCAACCCTCCCAAAAATACGCACAGGATTTATTGACTATAGCAACAAACAAAAAAATGTTAATTGTCCTAAAACGCTAGAATAGCCAGAAAATGGGGATAATATTACGTTAAAATTATGTGCGAAATTGATCCCCGCTCTAAATTCTAAAATAACCGTGTTTTTTTCTTCTTCGTTCCGCTAAGTTCTCCCGGGTGTTCACACGTAATCAACTAAAAAAAATAGTAGCATCTCATTTTTCGTACAATATATATTAGTTTTGTTGTTGTTTTTTTTTTTTTGCATGTTTACAATCTAAAAACATGACATACAAAGCACGATTGTATTTCAACTAGAACTTATTTGACTTAGAGGTCAAGGCAAAACGAAAATAAGGGGGGGCGGCGCTCATGTCTAAAAACGTGTTTTCCAGTTTATAATGAAATAATCTTACACACAAACACGAGTAAAAAATAATAATAATCGAAATATTTAATTTTACAAAAAATAATTATTTACTTTGTAATTGTTATATCCTTAGTCCCACGTAAACCGTTTATGCTACAACGCAATTGAATATTTCAAGTAAATTCGTCCTCCTATATATCCTTAATAATCAAGTTATGTGACCACTTCTCGTGTGTATTGTGTGTGTGTTTCTTACGTTTGCGTGAAATGCATATTATTTTTTAGCAAATCCTCATTTAATTAAAGGATTTAAAAGGGTTCTTATACAGCTGAAAACACATACGAAAAACGGGTGCTGGTGAACCATAGGGCCCCCCAAAAAAAACGATTTTTTATCTTTAATTTCGAAGAGTCAAATAAGGGGAAGATAACTCAGTTTTCAACCACGCTATATCTTAAAATGGATATTATTATTGTAATTAATGTAAAATAAAGTTTAAACAAATTTATACATAAAAGGATAATTTAGGAATAAAACAATCACAACGCATTCGGCACCAATGAAAAATAAAATGATTTATTAAAATTAATTAATTATCAACGAAGAAGGAAAAAAAATAGAAAAATACGTAAATGGAAGGGGAAAACCCTGAAACAAGGGAAATAAATGAAAGCTTTACACTGGGTAAAATACAGCAATTTGTTCGAAAATTAATCTGTGCGCTTGCAAGAAGTCTATTAGTTTGGCATTATCTCTGGTTGGCACTTCTGTCGTATATATGAAGCAGCAGATTTTCTGTCCTTCTACTGAAAATAAAGGGAGGTAATTCAACCGGAAGTGATTTTTTTACAACATAAAAAAAATACAAGACTGATTTGTTTTTGGGTAACAAGAAACAATTAACAATTTCTTTTTTATTATTATATGAAGTAAAAAAAAATTAAATAAAAAACCCTAACCCTAACCCTTAACCCTAAGAAATCAGGCGATGTGCCTGTAAAAAATCTATTGTTTTTTGCGGCTGGTTCATTAAATTACCGATGTCTCGAAGATTAATCTCATTTAACTCCATTTTCTAAATACTAAATTCAACTTCCGGTGAATTCTGAATGAATGGTACTTGGAGAAAAAAAAAACGGAACTCTTCAATTTCGATTTCTTAATCGGCAGCTGCTTCATATATACGACAGAAGTGCCCTCTGGTTATCTCTGGATATAAAATATCTTGCAAATTCAGAGTGTTAAAATCCATTTTAAGATAAAGCATGATTGAAAACTGAGTTATCTCCCCCTTATTTGACTCTTCAAAATTAAAGATAATTTTTTTTTCTCCCCTACGCTCCATAAGCACCGAAAAACGCATTACTAAATAAAAACTTTCATATATACTTACGTATCAGTCAAAAATAAGTATCCTCACCAGAAATTAGGAAAAATTAAAATTCTACTCGATAATTTTTTCCTAAGAGTTTTTTTTTTATTTTGAAATGCGTGTTAATATATACTTCTAGCTTTATAAGCACCATTGAAAGTTTGTGAAACAATCTTTACATCTAATAATAATCTACTAAATGAAAATTAGGTACTTTTACAGATTAGGACCCACGCTAACTTTGACCCTAATCCTAACGACGGGATAAAAGTGAGCGTGGGTCCTAATCTGTGAAAGCACCGAATATTGAAACAACATTAGCTTGAGAAAATTAGTTATAGTTTTATAACAATTTTGTTGAATAAACAATTTACTGACAATATAATTAAAATTTATTTAGAAAGGGCATCTTTTACGAGACTCAGCAGAGTAAAAACGCTAAAAAAAACAAATATACAACAAATAAAAGTAACTGTAAGCTGTAAAAGTTAGTTTCAAACTTGCATGTGCTATTTGTTTGTATTTTAACCCCGTTTGAAGTGCTATTTATTAGAAATTTAAGTTCAACACACGTTTTTCGAAGAATTCAAAATGGCCGCTCTACGTAATAATATAGAGAGGCTGGCCGGCATTTTCTTTGAGAAACTAGATGTTTTAAAAAAACAAGAAATTTTTTTTTAACATCTAATAAAAAGCCATTTATACTACGTAAAAATACAAACAAATTACATAGGTAAGTAGAAAAATAAGTCAACTTTACTTGTTGCAAATTTATGTTTTTAAACTCTTTCTCGTTCTTTTTTTTGGACCCCGTTCGCGCCTCTGCTGAGCGTCGTAACATATACCCGGTGCTTCTGCTGTTTAGCAACGACATGAAAATATTTAAAGACCTGTATAAACTGTGTTATGTACTTACGTGTTAGCTAAAAATAAGATCGTACAGAAAAAAATTACGCAAATGCATCCAGTATTTATTAAATTATAAGAAAAAGAAGAAAAAAAATGATTTTAAGTTTCGTTATACATTTTCACTTATGAAATAGACAAGGGAGATAAACCATTAAACAAAATTTGAGTTAACAAAAATGGCTACCGAATGATAAAATTGTTTTTTGTTTAATAAATACTGGATGAATTTGTCTAATTTTTGGTGTACAATCTACTTTTCAGCTACCACGTAAGTACATAACAAAGTTTATACATTTATTTTTTTTAAGAGAGGCCTAACATGTCGGGGCTAAACAGCAGAAGCACCTTATAAATTTAAAAACAAAGTCGTGAGTATTTATTGCGATTTAAAAAAAAGCGAAACAAAAACGAAAGTAGTAAAGATTCCCGAGTAGAGAGAGCCAGTGTTGTTTTTTGTTATTGTTGGGGGGGGGGGGGTATAAACTCATGAGAACTTTAAAAGAATGAAAGACTTACGTTTTACCAACATTTTCGAAATATCCAAGGTTATCTGCAATCAGGTGGAGGTTTTTACAGCCGGGACATCGGACGAGAACTACTCCTTTCTCATAGGAAACCTTGGAGAATGTTTTGGATGAGCGAGTTCCGCAAACGCGACATGTGTACTGGATGCACATCTTGGGCTGGAAATAACCTAGGTGTGATTTTTCCGAGTTTGTGGACGAAGTAAAAAAGGTCCTTTGGCCCCAGTGTGACCTGGCTGAAAGGTCATCACTTTGTAGAGGAAGGGTCAGTCGAACAGGAAAGTCTATAAAAGCCGACGAGATCAACAAGGGGCGAAAACATGTTTGTAGTCGACACAATGACCTCAAATTTGACATACGCACGGCCATGCTTGAATGAAAAGCGGTGTTACCGAAATGTTAGTTACCCATTTAATAAAAACCCGTTCAGTTTAAATTTTACTCTTAGCTCTTACACTGCCGACGAGAAAATAAAAATAAGATTTTATTATTATTATTATTATTATTAATTTTTATTTTTTTTATTATTATTTTTTTTTTTACGTGCGATTGCACGTCAACGTCCTAGAAATAGGTTTTAAAAAAATTTAAACTTTAGACAAAAAATGAATAAAACTTAAGAAACCAAATAAAACTATACAGTGGTTAGTAAGACCCCCCCCCTCCTCCTCAACCCTCTCGAAGTATAGAACACCCATTGTTTTCTCGTTTGATTAGCTTGTAAGATTTCTCCTCGTCTGACCGAGGACAGAATAAACATGCGATTCTATTTTTTATCGTCCTAGAAATACTTGGAAAAATTATAAATATATAAATAAAATATTTTAGACCTTATACAAAAACAAGAAAGAAAACTGAAGACACTTTGAATTATTTATTCACAAATAAAAATCAATTTCACTTAAAAATTCTTGCAATCGCACATATTAATTTTCAAACAAATTGCTGAATTTTTCGGTGCCAGAGACGGGGGCCACTGTTTCGATCGATGGCGGCGGAAACTGCCGACTCCTCTTCGGGAGAAATCGTGCGAAAACGTGAGTGACGGAAAGAAATTTGATTTTGGGGTGATAACTGTTGAATTGATAATTGAGGATAAGTTAAAATTATGAACATTTATTTATTGAAACAAATTAAACATTATGTACAGAAAATAAATAAATAAAACTTTGATAAACATTTGAAATTTAACAAAAAACGAATTAAATAAAACTTTGATAAACATTATGTACATCAAATAAATAGCAAACTTTTTATTGAAATTAAAAAAAACGTATTACGTAAAACTAAGTAAAACTTTGATTTGAAAAAAATAAAATAAACAATTAACGGAACTATAAATGTGGAAAAAAACAAGTTTTTTTACAGGGTATTGACTGAATGATAAATGTGGGGGAAAAAGTTTTAAAAAATCAACAATTTAACAATTATCCCCGAGTAAATACAAGAACTCTTCAAAGTTTAATCGGTTTACGTCCATTTCGTGAAAAAGTAATTAACCCAATATTAGTTATCTCCCCCAAAATCAAATTTCTTTCCGCCGGTCACGAGTTCTCCCGAAGAAGAGTCGGCAGTTTCCGCCGCCATTGATCGAAACAGTGGCCCTCGTCTCTACAGAAGCACCAATTTTTCCCAGTGTAAAGCTGTCATTTATTTCAAAAACTTTATTTCCCGTGTTTCATGTTTTTTCCCGCTTCCATTTACGTATTTTTCTATTTTTTCCTTCTTCGTTGATAATTAATTTATTTTAATAAATCATTTTATTTTTAATTGGTGCCGAATACGTTGTGATTATTTTTATTCCTAAATTATCCTTTTACGTATACATTGTTTTAACATTAATTACAATAGTCAAATCATTTAAATCCATTTTAAGATAAAGCGTGGTGGAAAACTAGAGTTATCTCTCCCTTATTTGACTCTTCAAAATTAAAGATAAAAAATTGTTTCTGCCCTACGGTACACAAGCACCAAAAGTTTTTTTTTCTTTGGATAGCATTTTTTGTGTGTCACTTGAATTGTGTACGTTTCTGTTTAAAGAAAAATGTAAATGGCGTGGTGTAGTGGTTGCAGGCACGGGATGTGGTGTACCGGGATGTGGTGTAACTGGATGTGGTGTACCGGGATGTGGTGTAACGGGATGTGGTGTACCGGGATGTGGTGTAGTGGGTTCACTTTTTCTCTTGAGAAATCTATGAATCCATATATCCTTCCTCCATTTATGGCTTAAATAGTAAGGTAGATCAAATTCTCAAGCCTTGGTTGTGCAACTAGCCCGAGAGAAGGAAAACTTTGAAATAACACCAGTTTTGCTATGCTTATACCAGCATTGTTTCCAATCATCCTGAACTTTTCCTTGCCGGTTCAAGAGAGGTGAGGTGATGTTAGAATTGCGCAACTCTTGCTTCGTCATAGACTCCCCTCACAGGCACCCAGTTTATTCATAAAATGGTTTACAATTACATAAGAGCTATGTTAACCTGATTAGGCAATTTGAGTGAACATTAACTTGGGGGGCGGGGGTACCAGTTTTACACTTGCAGCAAGGTTAGACATGGTCAGTTTAACGTGGGGGGGGGGGGGAATCCAACTCCTCAGAGGGGGCATTCTGTAAAGGTACAAAAATACCCGATAACAGATCTGTCGGGGTGACTAAGGCGACTGGCAATAAAACACCCCCTCTCGAAAGAGTAGGTAATGGAGAATGGCCATCTAGGGCCGAATCGAACCATATCTCATTCAGACGAAATAATTGTCCTCTTCCCTAGGTAAACAGACCCTAGAATCAAAATTTACTAGTTTCCCCCCAGCTAGTTTTTCCTCATGAATAAATATTTGAAGATATAAACAACTTGAAGCATAAAAATAACAATCGTGGGAAAATGTAATGTTCTACCAATATTTTGCTTAATTTTCGTTTTTTTTTGGGGGGGGGGTGATTATCGCAACTCTGTCATTTCAGGCATTTTTCTTTTCGTTCTAACTGAACAAAAAAAACTATTTAAAATAAGTTAAAACACAACTAAACTTATCCAGGTTAGTAGAAGAGTAACTTATCTTGCCTTTCGTAACATTTATTTGTTTGTTTTGTACCCCTTTTTCGTTGTTAGCTGTCGTTATAAATGCCCAAACATTTTACTAATATTACCGGATCCGAAAAAGGTTGATATGCCGTAAAACAAAACAAGCCATCCAAACTCCATGGATAAATATTTGAAGATATAAAGAACTTGAAGCGTAGAAATTGTTTACCAAAATGACCAGATTCAGCATTAAATAACCCGAAAAGGGTTGATATGCCGTAAAACAAAACAAACAAACCAAACACCATGAATAAATATTTGAAGATATAAAGAACTTGAAGCATAGAAATTATTTACCAGAATGACCAGATTCAGCATTAAATAACCCGAAAAGGGTTTATGTGCCGTAAAACAAAACAACCAAACCAAACCTCTCGATAGAAAGGAGACCTCAATGTAAATAACAACTGGAGGCCTGCACTCAAAAAAAAAAGATAAGATAATAAAATTAGTCAGAAAAATATACGTGCTGAATATGTTGATTAACAATAGACTTTTAATTATGAATTAAGATTAAGTGTAAAGAAATCTTGGAAGGTTTGTTTGTTTTTGGTAGACACCGCCGGTGTAATAGAAAAAAAAAACCCTAATTATCTCAACTTGTGTCTGTCCGCTATTCTCATGTCTGCGCACGCTTGACCTTTCTTAAAATATAAACGGTGATAACACGAATAAAGAATACAAAACCTAAACTTTCCCTTTTCCAACAGGGAATCCATGCAAAGGGGATATTCCATTATTTGTCTTAGAAGACAAATCTTTACGATGTCTTCGTAAAACAAACGGCAACTCGACGTGTGTATAGTACACTTGGAGGAGAAGAAGAAAAAACAACAAAAATATCGGTTTCTTTCTTGATACCGTAGGAAAGTATAACATTTTAAAAATAATAATCCACTGACGACGAACATGCAGATTGCCCGAAGCAGCCGTAGCCATTTATGTCGGGTCCTCCCTCGGCGTGTGGCCCCCTCTGAGCGCAGGTTTTCAAGCCAGGGTGATAAACCCCCGACAGAAGGAGAAAATCCAATAATCATTCCACGGGCCGGCACCCATCGATCGACATGGGAGGTTTTGAAAGAGGAATTTCTCGCTTTGAAACAGGGCAATATCACGCCGGAGTCTGAAACTCTCAAGGTACCCCGAGAAACGGACATCATGATTATTGGCGGAGGGCTAATTGGGTCCTCTGTGGCTTTTTGGTTAAAACAAAGAAACCCTAAAGCCATATCTGTTACAGTCGTTGAAAGGGATCCTTCGGTAAGTAACACGAAAATACTCCTTTATTTATTTAAGCGGACGTTCACGACGTCGATTAACCCCACCCCCTTCTTCCGCTGTAAACAAATCATTAGTGAAATTGACTTTTAATGGTCCCTAAACATGTAACGGCTTCACAACGATTTTTCACCGCTTTTACTTGTTAACTATACTGCACAATTGCCTTCATACTAAAATTTGATCAGGTAACATGTACCTGATCAAACTTTAGTATGAAGGCAATTGTGCAGTATAGTTAACAAGTAAAAGGGGTGAAAAAACGTAATTTTTGGCCGATTGATGTCAGTAATTAGTTGTATTTTTGTTTAATTTTTGATTTTTCAGTTGTTAAACATACGACATCGAATCTTCACATCAAGTCAAGAAACGTCAGACATTTTGATTTTTTTTACAAAAATGATAGGAAATGATACAAAATCTAAAAAAAAAAAAACACTTAAAAAAATTCCAAAACTCAAAAACTATACGAGTCTTGCGTTTGGTAAAAGTTATTTGTTGTAAATTTGTTTTTTCACACTTTTATTTTCTTGTTAACTATATTGCACAATCGCTAGTATGAAAAATGTAAATATTGAGTCATAAAAAAGTATATATACTTTTTAAATCCTATCACGAACCCTAAGTCCGGGTGGCAATACAAAAAATTATTTTTATTAAAGACGGAAAAGGTGCGCGCGATGTGAGTGTACACTATCCATTAAATACTAGATATTGATATTATAATTTCTTTATTTAGATGTTTTTTCAATTTTTAGGTGAGCATTCAATTTACTATGTAAGTTTATCTAAAAGGTTACGGTTTCCAACGAGATCATTTTACCTTTCAAAGGTAAAATGATCTTGTTGAAAACGTAATTTTACTTTAATTGACCTAAATTCAATATGGCTGCTAAATGTTTATTTTGTTTTTTTAATGCTAAATTGATTCATCGTTCCACTCTCACCCAATTAAAACGAAATTATAATTCACAATTTGATGGGGGGGGGGGCTTAGCTTCCAAAGAGTTCCCGTCATTTTTCCTACCTCCCTTCCTCACATAATTTTTGCTTGTGTGTTTATTTCTATGAGTAGGGGTGGGACGTAATGGGTGAAAATTTCAGATTCATGCGAGTAGTATTTTTTTGTGTTCATTTATACATAAATAACACTAAACGATCAAACATTTTGAAAATTTTGCAAAATTCAGAAGGTGCAGGCCACTAGTTTTTGGCTATTTTACATTCATGAAAACCCTTTCACAGCCTGAAAATGGTCCTAAATTAAAGTAATATATCAGATTTAACCATCTATATCCATTCATAGCTTTTGAGGATGTTTTAGGACCTGCAATGTCGCATGAAACCACTTTTTCACCGAAAAATGATGGATTTTGAGTCCCGTGGAGCCCTAACGGCTATTTTTGGCCTGCACCTTCTGAATTTTGCAAAATGTTCAAAATGTTTGATTGTTTAGTGTTATTTATGTATAAATGAACACAAAAAAATACTACTCGCATGAATCTGAAATTTTCACCCATTACGTCCTACCCCTACTATGAGAAACAAAATCATTAATATAGGTAACCACTACCGTTTATATATTAATATTTACCGATCTTAATTTACATGTAAACAGAAAATTGTCACGTTCAGCAATAATAATTTCAGAGCTATACCGTCTGGAACTCCAGTTCCAGGAAGGGCCACCCATTGCGGACAAGTCTAGCACCGAGCAGTATTAGAGCTGCAATCCAGCTAACAGGCTCTAGTGAAAATCCAGGACGAGTCGGCATTAAGATCCGTCATTCTCTGGTTATCTCTGTCTCTACATGTGACAAGCAAAGATGTATTAGACGCGGAACCACAGATCAATGGCAGCCGCCATTTCTTTGTGTGTTCCTTTGGCTAAACCTTCCCCGACTTCACGAACCTCAAAACTAACCCTAAAAGGTGATAGTCGAGATCGAGACCTTTCGGGGCCTCCGATCGAGTGTGAAGAAGTTCATCACTTTATGCTGTAATGACGAACCTGTCAACACTTCATATGAGTTGTTTTTTGTTTGTTTGTTTTTTTGTTTGTTTTATCTCCTCCAAAAAAGTAGATTCATGAGAAAGTTTCCAAAGATAAATGAGAAAAGAAAGTAACATTTTTCCAAAAATATTTTTTTTATCGCCTCCATAGTCCATAGTATCACATCTTCCACAGAGATTGTCTTTGATAGGAATCAATCTGTCTTGCAGCCCTTTGCACCTCTTGTCAACCCAATGACGACCTCCTGTGCAGAATACAGAGTTGTTGTCAACACCAGATCTGCAAGCACCACGTGGAAGCTTGCCAGAATCGTTCGGAGTATGCAGTTTAGGGTTAGGGTTAGGGCCACTGAGTGTGACGTTTGTCTTCACCGTGTTAACCTGAAAAGCCGTTGGTAGAAATATTAGGCTCCTTAGACTGAACCCATATTCATCAGCAGAATACTTTATCTAGTTTAATAATTAATACTTAATCTAGTTTAATAATTAATACTTAATCTAGTTTAATAATTAATACTTTATCTAGTTTAATGATTAATACTTGATCTAGTTTAATAATTAATACTTGATCTAGTTTAATAATTAATACTTAATCTAGTTTAATAATTAATACTTGATCTAGTTTAATAATTAATACTTGATCTAGTTTAATAATTAATACTTTATCTAGTTTAATAATTAATACTTTATCTAGTTTAATAATTAATACTTTATCTAGTTTAATAATTAATACTTTATCTAGTTTAATAATTAATACTTAATCTAGTTTAATAATTAATACTTTATCTAGTTTAATAATTAATACTTTATCTAGTTTAATAATTAATACTTAATCTAGTTTAATAATTAATATTTTATCTAGTTTAATGATTAATACTATATCTAGTTTAATAATTAATACTTTATCTAGTTTAATAATTAATACTTTATCTAGTTTAATAATTAATACTATATCTAGTTTAATAATTAATACTTTATCTAGTTTAATAATTAATACTTTATCTAGTTTAATAATTAATACTTTATCTAGTTTAATAATTAATACTTAATCTAGTTTAATGATTAATATTTTATCTAGTTTAATGATTAATACTATATCTAGTTTAATGATTAATACTTAATCTAGTTTAATGATTAATACTTAATCTAGTTTAATGATTAATACTTAATCTAGTTTAATGATTAATACTTTATCTAGTTTAATAATTAATACTTTATCTAGTTTAATAATTAATACTTAATCTAGTTTAATAATTAATATTTTATCTAGTTTAATGATTAATACTATATCTAGTTTAATAATTAATACTTTATCTAGTTTAATAATTAATACTTTATCTAGTTTAATAATTAATACTATATCTAGTTTAATAATTAATACTTTATCTAGTTTAATAATTAATACTTTATCTAGTTTAATAATTAATACTTTATCTAGTTTAATAATTAATACTTTATCTAGTTTAATAATTAATACTTAATCTAGTTTAATAATTAATACTTTATCTAGTTTAATGATTAATACTTAATCTAGTTTAATGATTAATACTTAATCTAGTTTAATGATTAATACTTAATCTAGTTTAATGATTAATACTTTATCTAGTTTAATGATTAATACTTAATCTAGTTTAATAATTAATACTTAATCTAGTTTAATGATTAATACTTTATCTAGTTTAATGATTAATACTTTATCTAGTTTAATGATTAATACTTAATCTAGTTTAATGATTAATACTTTATCTAGTTTAATGATTAATACTTTATCTAGTTTAATGATTAATACTTTATCTAGTTTAATAATTAATACTTTATCTAATTTAATAATTAATACTTTATCTAGTTTAATAATTAAAACTTTATCTAGTTTAATAATTAAAACTTTATCTAGTTTAATAATTAATACTTTATCTAGTTTAATAATTAATACTTTATCTAGTTTAATAATTAATACTTTATCTAGTTTAATAATTAATACTTAATCTAGTTTAATAATTAATACTTTATCTAGTTTAATGATTAATACTATATCTAGTTTAACAATACTTTATCTAGTTTAATAATTAATACTTTATCTAATTTAATAATTAATACTTTATCTAATTTAATAATTAATTCTTGATCTAGTTTAATAATTAATACTTGATCTAGTTTAATAATTAATACTTTATCTAGTTTAATGATTTATACTTTATCTAGTTTAATAATTAATACTTTATCTAGTTTAATGATTAATACTTAATCTAGTTTAATGATTAATACTTAATCTAGTTTAATAATTAATACTTAATCTAGTTTAATGATTAATACTTAATCTAGTTTAATAATTAATACTTAATCTAGTTTAATAATTAATACTTAATCTAGTTTCATGATTAATACTTTATCTAGTTTAATGATTAATACTTAATCTAGTTTAATAATTAATACTTTATCTAGTTTAATAATTAATACTTTATCTAGTTTAATAATTAATACTTTATCTAGTTTAATAATTAATACTTTATCTAGTTTAATAATTAATACTTTATCTAGTTTAATAATTAATACTTTATCTAGTTTAATAACTAATACTTAATCTAGTTTAATAACTAATACTTAATCTAGTTTAATAATTAATACTTAATCTAGTTTAATAATTAATACTTTATCTAGTTTAATAATTAATACTTTATCTAGTTTAATAATTAATACTTGATCTAGTTTAATAATTAATACTTGATCTAGTTTAATAATTAATACTTGATCTAGTTTAATAATTACAATGTTAAAGCATCACCTGTTTTTTGTTTTTTTTTTCTCAGCGTCTTATCAGATAAAACCTGTGAAAAAAAACCACTCGAATTCTAGGTCAAATCAGGTCAAAAAAATATCAACAAAATGATTTTGTTACGCAAGTTATTTTCTTTCATCTTCAGAGTTTGTTTTTTATTGTCGTAATTGAGAGCAATGACAGAGGAACAAAAGAATTGATTCAAGTAAAACAAACTACGTCAAAAATAACTGACCTTAATCAAAGCGTGAACAATAGGGACCGGACCTCCAATTGGTTGTGAACTATTTACCCCCCCTATATATAACACGATGTAACTTTAATTTAGATTAAGATTATCAACAAAACTTTTTTACCATTCAAAAGAGGATACATTAAATAAACTGCTGATGATTTTTTAGAATTTTTTCCAGCATACGAAACTCATGAAAATGTGAAGTTAAAATGTTGTGTACTTTTTTTTACGTGATAAACTAACGTTCTTATGTATAAGCATTTATGTGCGCTGTGATAGGCACATTTTTAATAAATCTCGCATAAATCAAGTTATGGCCAGATCTTCACGAAATTTTCAATACTTATTCATTATAGGACTAATTTATCTTTAAAATGCTGTTTTCCTAAAATATATTAGGGAAAATATTTTTTTTACGTGATTCCCCCCCCCCCCTGTTTCATTTTATGAAATATTGAACGAAATATATTGTCATCCGGCGATTTTTTTTTCTTATATAAAACTAAACTCTTTTAAAAAACACATTGGATTAATTTTATTAAATTTTACGTAAACTGTTTTAGTAAACTGGTCCGTGAATGCACAAATAAAAAGTGGAAATAAAAGCAATATTATTATGTTTTGAATTTTTTTTAACCTTTTCTCAATAAAATATACTGTGATTTATTGAAATGCAAAAAAAAAAAAAGTTTTACGAAATAATTTTTATTTTCAGAGACATTTATTCATTTGATCGTATTGATCGAGTTTATCGGTTTTAAACATCATTTTTGAACATATTCGTGTTCGAAATTTTTCAAAATATTTTAATATAATATAGCCCGAAGTATTATGAATCGTAAAAGACAAAAGTTGTGGCGGATGTCATATTATGTACTTGGAAAAAACTACTTCATTTGCTAGAAGTAAGAAAAATTTTTTGCACTAACTGATTTTGCCGCAACTATGGAACGCAATACTAGCCATAATTAACACGTCAATTTTTAAAGTGAAATTGTCCCACGCGCATGCGCATACATTTTTAGAGTAAAATTGGTGCACGCCGCACGCTAATTTGTAAACAGTAACACTAATAAGAAAAAACGTTGACAAAAGTAATTATTATCATTATTATTATTATTATTATTATTATTATTATTATATATTTATAATACTTTTTATCATTTTTCTTTTTTCAAATTAAAATGTTTATCCATTTCGAAATATAAACTTATTTTTACTTTGAATTTTTATTATTCAATTGACGAATAAATGGTTAAAACAAACCGTTAATTTTGTTTACACCATAGTAGTAAAGTAATTTGTTTCACTTCTGTTCATCCGTACATAGATAATATCTTGCCATGTCTCACGCGATGTTTAGTAAACACTACCCCGTGTGTCGTAAAACAAGAAAATTTCGTAGTTTCATCGGACAATGAAGAAGGGTTTCTTTCAGAATTTGATAATGTAACCTTTAACTAAACTATTTTACTTTAAAACAAGTATAACTTTATTTGAGAGAGTTTTTTTTGCAATCGGTAAAGCAAAACGAATGTATGACTTCTTAACGTACACATGAAATAGTGACGTCACCGTTCTTCACATGCAATTGGAGGTCCCTAGTGAACAAATGCACTTTTAAACCTGAATGCTTGACTTGCCAGGTAAGATACCGTTTTAAAAAGTGTCAAGAGACTTGGAACCTCGCCCAAAACAACAAACTACATTCAATAAAACTCTCGCTAGGAAAATGCGAGCTAGAACCCGGAAAATGTAGAAAACGGATGACACTGTCCTGATTGCCTATCAGTCACATAAGACTGACTCACTCTTTCATTCTGAAACAGAAACAGCTATCTGAATGCTTGACTTGCCAGATAAGATACCAAGTCAAACACATCCTGATAGAAATTTTTTTTTTATAGTTCACTGTTTATTTATTATATCTTATTATTATTTATTAACAAAATTAAGAATACGGTGTAAGATTTTATTTTAATAATTTATTTATGTTTAAATAATATTTGTTTTATCTTTAGCTGATAATCATTTAATGAGAAAGAAAGAGAGAGTCAACAGATGACGATTAGAACGGAAGTGACGCCACCGTTACTGACATAGTGTTGCCACGAACGATAGCCAGGGAGATGCGTTGGAACAACCAGGCTGACTCACGGGGCTCATACCTAGACGTTCAAACCCTCCGTCCAATGTCCTGAAAAAATTTAACAATCTCGGGTCCAAGCACACCCGACGTTTCCACTGAAATTGGTTGGAAGACGAAACGGTCAGTGAGCGAGCTGTATTTTCCGCGCTTCCTTGTTTCGGCGAGCAGAGCCGCCGTGCAGGGCTTCACTGCAGATTTCGCAATCCTTGCTGGTGAAAAGGAGTCGAAACAAGTGGCGTCCCAGATCAGCGGCTTTCCAGTCAAACACATCCTGATAGAATATGTTTACTTTACCCCCACCAAACTTATTTTGTCCCTTAGTCCTCACATTTGATGACAAAGGGAAAAAATTGCTGTTTTCTGGGTCGGAATATATCCATCTAATAACACTTATCGTTGGCTAGTTTTTTGACCTTGAAGTGGGTTTTTTTTTCTTAGCTCTTTACATTAAGTGGTTTCATGCCTTGTCTGAAGCGAAAGTAGTGAAAATATTATATTTCTCAAAGAGATACAACTACACCAGGAAAATATGATGAACTAAACATATGATGAACTATCCATCAGCAGAATAATTAACATTTAATCTAGTTTAATAATTAATACTTAATCTAGTTTAATAATTAATACTTAATCTAGTTTAATAATTAATACTTAATCTAGTTTGAATTGGCTACTCTGGGTCCCCCTCGACATAAATTAACTAAGCCAACTTGACAATCAGCTAAATCCTATCCATTCACTGTGGAGGTCCCCAGATGCCGGAGAGCTTTCTACTCAAATAGCTTCTTTCCTCGTGCTGCTGGCCTCTTGAACTCCCTCCCTGCCCCCTGTTTCCCCGACAGTACTGACATGCAGAAATTTAAAATTAATGTAAACAGACATCTCGCTGCACAGCTCCCAATTTAGGTTTACCCACCTCCAACCTTCTCCCCTTTTCTTTCTTCTCAGTAGCCCCTTACGTCTACAGTGGCGGCCTGTATCACGTTTTTTTTTCTTAGCGTCTTATCAGATAAAACATGTGAAAAAAACACTTGAATTCTAGGTCAAATCGGGTCAAGAAAACATCAACAAAATGAATTTAGGCTTATATAACAGAGGAACACCTACATTGTAAAACCTTTAACCCTAACCCTAACCTCGACCATAAAATAGTTGAGATGCCCTTAAAACAAAATCAATCAATCGTAATTGACGGTTAAACTTGCTGTACCCAATTTCGATTCTTATCAACATACTACTGTTTTTCTTCAACATTCTTCAGATATTTCTCATAGTATGGTAACTAAGCGATTGGACGATTCCAAAATTTTTCACAATTACGATACAATTACCGATTCTGTTCTTAATTCCCGATTCCGATACAATCACCGATTTCTGTTCTAAATTCCCGATTCTAATACAATTTCCGATTCTGTTCTAATTCTCGATTCCGATACAATTACCGATTCGTTCTAAATTCCTGATTCCGATACAATTTCCGATTCTGTTCTAAATTCCCGATTTCGATACAATTTCCGATTCTGTTCTAATTCTCGATTCCGATACAATTACCGATTCGTTCTGAATTCCTGATTCCGATACAATTTCCGATTCTATTCTAAATTCCCGATTTCGATACAATTACCGATTCTGTTCTAAATTTCTGATTCCAATACAATTACCGATTCTGTTCTGAATTCCTGATTCCGATACAATTTCCGATTCTGTTCTAAATTCCCGATTCCGATACAATTACCGATTCGTTCTCAATTCCTGATTCCGATACAATTACCGATTCTGTTCTTAATTCTCGATTCCGATACAATTTCCGATTCTGTTCTAAATTCTCGATTCCGATACAATTACGATTCTGTTCTAAATTCTCGATTCCGATACAATTACCGATTCTGTTCTAAATTCCTGATTCCGATACAATTACCGATTCTGTTCTAAATACTCGATTCCGATACAATTACAGATTTTGTTCTAAATTCCTGATTCCGATACAATTACCGATTCTGTTCTAAATTCTCGATTCCGATACAATTTCCGATTCTGTTCTAAATTCCTGATTCCGATACAATTACCGATTCTGTTCTAAATTCCTGATTCCGATACAATTACCGATTCTGTTCTAAATTCTCGATTCTGATACAATTACCGATTCGTTCTAAATTCCTGATTCCGACAAAATAACGATTCTGTTCTAAATTCTCGATTCCGATACAATTTCCGATTCGTTCTAAATTCCTGATTCCGACAAAATAACGATTCTGTTCTAAATTCCCGATTTCGATACAATTTCCGATTCTGTTCTAATTCTCGATTCCGATACAATTACCGATTCGTTCTGAATTCCTGATTCCGATACAATTTCCGATTCTATTCTAAATTCCCGATTTCGATACAATTACCGATTCTGTTCTAAATTTCTGATTCCAATACAATTACCGATTCTGTTCTGAATTCCTGATTCCGATACAATTTCCGATTCTGTTCTAAATTCCCGATTCCGATACAATTACCGATTCGTTCTAAATTCCTGATTCCGATACAATTACCGATTCTGTTCTTAATTCTCGATTCCGATACAATTACGATTCTGTTCTAAATTCTCGATTCCGATACAATTACCGATTCTGTTCTAAATTCCTGATTCCGATACAATTACCGATTCTGTTCTAAATACTCGATTCCGATACAATTACAGATTTTGTTCTAAATTCCTGATTCCGATACAATTACCGATTCTGTTCTAAATTCCTGATTCCGATACAATTACCGATTCTGTTCTAAATACTCGATTCCGATACAATTTCCGATTCTGTTCTAAATTCCTGATTCCGATACAATTACCGATTCTGTTCTAAATTCCTGATTCCGATACAATTACCGATTCTGTTCTAAATTCTCGATTCTGATACAATTACCGATTCGTTCTAAATTCCTGATTCCGACAAAATAACGATTCTGTTCTAAATTCTCGATTCCGATACAATTTCCGATTCTGTTCTAAATTCTCGATTCCGATAAAATTACCGATTCTGTTCTAAATTCTCGATTCCGATACAATTTCCGATTCTGTTCTAAATTCTCGATTCCGATACAATTACCGATTCTGTTCTAAATTCCTGATTCCGATACAATTACCGATTCTGTTCTAAATTCTCGATTCCGATACAATTACCGATTCTGTTCTAAATTCTCGATTCCGATACAATTTCCGATTCTGTTCTAAATTCTCGATTCCGATACAATTACCGATTCTGTTCTAAATTCCTGATTCCGATAAAATTACCGATTCTGTTCTAAATTCTCGATTCCGATACAATTACCGATTCTGTTCTAAATTCTCGATTCTGATACAATTACCGATTCTGTTCTAAATTCCTGATTCCGATACAATTACCGATTCTGTTCTAAATACTCGATTCCGATACAATTACCGATTCTGTTCTAAATTCTCGATTCCGATACAATTTCCGATTCTGTTCTAAATTCTCGATTCCGATACAATTACCGATTCTGTTCTAAATTTCTGATTCCTATACAATTACCGATTCTGTTCTAAATTCCTGATTCCGATACAATTACCGATTCTGTTCTAAATTCTCGATTCCGATACAATTACCGATTCTGTTCTAAATTCCTGATTCCGATACAATTACCGATTCTGTTCTAAATTCTCGATTCCGATACAATTACCGATTCTGTTCTAAATTCTCGATTCCGATACAATTTCCGATTCTGTTCTAAATTCTCGATTCCGATACAATTACCGATTCTGTTCTAAATTCCCGATTCCGATACAATTACCGATTCGTTCTAAATTCCTGATTCCGATACAATTACCGATTCTGTTCTTAATTCTCGATTCCGATACAATTTCCGATTCTGTTCTAAATTCTCGATTCCGATACAATTACCGATTCTGTTCTAAATTCTCGATTCCGATACAATTACCGATTCTGTTCTAAATTCCTGATTCCGATACAATTACCGATTCTGTTCTAAATACTCGATTCCGATACAATTACCGATTTTGTTCTAAATTCCTGATTCCGATACAATTACCGATTCTGTTCTAAATTCCTGATTCCGATACAATTACCGATTCTGTTCTAAATACTCGATTCCGATAGAATTACCGATTCTGTTCTAAATTCCCGATTCCGATACAATTACCGATTCGTTCTAAATTCCTGATTCCGATACAATTACCGATTCTGTTCTTAATTCTCGATTCCGATACAATTTCCGATTCTGTTCTAAATTCTCGATTCCGATACAATTACCGATTCTGTTCTAAATTCTCGATTCCGATACAATTACCGATTCTATTCTAAATTCCTGATTCCGATACAATTACCGATTCTGTTCTAAATACTCGATTCCGATACAATTACCGATTTTGTTCTAAATTCCTGATTCCGATACAATTTCCGATTCTGTTCTAAATTCTCGATTCCGATACAATTTCCGATTCTGTTCTAAATTCTCGATTCCGATACAATTACCGATTTTGTTCTAAATTCCTGATTCCGATACAATTACCGATTCTGTTCTAAATTCCTGATTCCGATACAATTACCGATTCTGTTCTAAATTCCTGATTCCGATACAATTACCGATTCTGTTCTAAATTCCCGATTCCGATACAATTACCGATTCGTTCTAAATTCTCGATTCCGATACAATTACCGATTCTGTTCTTAATTCTCGATTCCGATACAATTTCCGATTCTGTTCTAAATTCTCGATTCCGATACAATTACCGATTCTGTTCTAAATTCTCGATTCCGATACAATTACCGATTCTGTTCTAAATTCCTGATTCCGATACAATTACCGATTCGTTCTAAATTCCTGATTCTGATACAATTACCGATTCTGTTCTAAATTCTCGATTCCGATACAATTACCGATTCTGTTCTAAATTCTCGATTCCGATACAATTACCGATTCTGTTCTAAATTCTCGATTCCGATACAATTACCGATTCTGTTCTAAATTCTCGATTCTGATACAATTACCGATTCTGTTCTAAATTCCTGATTCCGATACAATTACCGATTCTGTTCTAAATTCCTGATTCCGATACAATTTCCGATTCTGTTCTAAATTTCTGATTCCAATACAATTTCCGATTCTGTTCTAAATTCTCGATTCCGATACAATTACCGATTCTGTTCTAAATTCCTGATTCTGATACAATTACCGATTCTGTTCTAAATTCCTGATTCTGATACAATTACCGATTCTGTTCTAAATTTCTGATTCCAATACAATTACCGATTCTGTTCTAAATTCCTGATTCCGATACAATTACCGATTCTGTTCTTAATTCTCGATTCCGATACAATTTCCGATTCTGTTCTAAATTCCTGATTCCGATACAATTACCGATTTTGTTCTAAATTTCTGATTCCAATACAATTACCAATTCCGATACAATTACCGATTCTGTTCTGAATTTCCGATTCTTTTAAAATCTCTAAATATCTGCTATAGAATTTTTTTTTTTTGTTAATTTTTGGATTACCATAAAAAAAAACACAAAAAAAACATGTAATATGTGCATATATATTCGCAAACGTAAAAATACAATTGAGAGGGGGGGGGGGATCTATATATTTAAAAAATTTACTGGTAGTTTAAACTACCAGAAAATATTTATCGTTTTATCATTAGTACCAGCAATGGAAAATTAAGTTTTAAACAAAAAAAAACAATTAAACGAATCGTTTTTGGCATCAGAAAATAGGCACAAATTGTTCCGATTCTGATACTCCCAAAAAATTCTTATTTTTACGATTCCCGATTTCAATTCTAATTAACCGTCCCAACACTAATGAGAACCTTGAGGAGAATTTCGAACTGAGCCTTTCATTTAACACGAATTAAAAATTCCTTCTTTACAATCACATAAAAAATGCGCCTTTTTTATTTACGTCTATAATCGTGTGGACACACTGGGTCTCATAAGAACACTGAAGTTAAGCAATGTTAAGCCTATCAAGTACTGAATGGGTGACCATTTAGGAACACTATTCGGTTTACATCTGTTTTACATACTGCCACGTGTTGGACAGCTTTTAGAAATTGACTTCCAAACTAACCTATCTCTGACCAGGTCTTTCTCTCGAATCCATCCTTGTCATTTCCTCCCATGTTTTCCTTGTCAAATAACTCTGCTACCTCAACTGTTCTGCATTTACTAACCCTTTCAATGTGACTAAACCAACAAAGTCTCTTGTTCTGCACACATCTCCCTATACTGTCCAGATTAAATTTTCCTCTGAGGTCATCAGATCTAAGCCTGTCTTTAAGACTCACATTACACATCCATCATATTATTATTCTCATTTAATTTCTCTCCATACAACATATACCCTTAACTTTCCCTGGCCAGGTTTCACTTTCATACATCATCACATCGCATACACATGCCTGTTAGATTTTTCCCTTTGTAGTAACGCTCTGCTGGTTAGTAATGGCAAAAATTCTCTGAACTTATTTCATCCACTCTGAACTTTTGCAATCACGCCAGCACCTGTTCTATCCTGTGCTCCAACGGTATCACCAAGTTAACAAAACTTCTGAGCAACCTCAATAGCCTCGTCATCCAAATATATTTTCTCCACATCTGAGTTCTCGCAATCTACTAGTACTTCCACTGCACTTCTTACATACCCAGTGCTTACAAGTACAAGAGAATTGAGTTTTATGCATCCAAAAAGTGCCTATTTTTTATGCGTCCCAAAAAGTGCCTATTTTTTATGTGTCCAAAAAGTGCCTATTTTTTATGCGTCCCAAAAAGTGCCTATTTTTTATGTGTCCAAAAAGTGCCTATTTTTTATGCGTCCCAAAAAGTGCCTATTTTTTATGTGTCCAATAAAGTGCCTCCTTTTTATAATGCGAACAAGAAAGTGCCTCTTTTTTATAAAGTGTTCAATAAAGTGCCTCCTCCTTTTAATACCATGTCCCATAAAGTAACTTCTTTTATATAACATATCAGATACAGTATCTTCTTTGTGTTAGATAAAAGGCCCAAAAGTATCTCGGGATTATGAACTTTGGACGAGAATTTCACTGAGTATCTAAATATACGTTTGAGCTAATCATTTTCAAATGGCGTCCGTAATGATGCCTTTACAATGGTAGTAATTTCAGAAAAGATGTCATTAAATCAATTATAAGTTTTTTATTTAAATTTTAATTTATTTCACACATAAATCCCCACCCCCCACCCCACCTCACAAATAACCAAATTTACTTATTTATTGCACATTTTTCAACGCAGGATGAAAAGCGAAGTTCGTTATTGATGACCAGAAACCGAACATTATTATTTTTCAGAAAATCAGAAAAAACTTTCTGGGTTTTTTTCTGCGGAAGTTTCTTTTCTTTCTTTCTGTGCGTCCGAAGCCGCTAAATATCTAATTGAGCCTGTCTAGCATTTGATAAGGTCAGATGTTGTATATTATAACACAAATCGGTTAAAGAGTAAAAGTCTACTGGATGACAGCTTCCGGTTTTTAAATCTGAAATTCAGTTGACAGGCTGTGTTTATCAAAAAAACAGTTTCTCAGAATTTTCTAGATTTTGGCGGAACTTTTAATTTCATTTGTGTGTAAACATTTCGTTACGAGAGTTACCTAGATTTCTTTTACCCCTAACCCTAACCCCTAATCCTAACCCTAAGTTGCAAGGTCGTAAAACCACATGTAATCGGCAAAAAAGTAGAACCCACACCCTCAACAAAAACTTTGATTTGATTATTTGTAATAAAGATTTGGTGCTTATCGAGATGAGGCCGCAATTGGAAAACGCAATTAAATGCAATTCCAAATAAAAACTCTTACGTATTAGGCAATAATTAGTATACACAGCAAAAAATTAGGGAAAATTATCGAGTAGATTTTTAATTAAACCTAAAAATCAATTTTATCGTATTTTACATTGGGCAGACCGCACTTCGGAATAATTAGGTAAAACAGGGGGAGGTAACTCTCCTGATAGGTCTTACCCGTAGATTCAGAAATAAGATAAAATTGATTTTTACGTTTTATTAAAAATCTACTCGATAATTTTCCCTAATTTTTTCTGTGTATACTAATTATTGCCTAATACATAAGTATAAAGAAGAGATTTTATCTGGAATTGCGTTTTCCATATGTGACCTCATTCTCGATAAACACCAACATTTTTTTAAATTTCTAATTATAAAAACCAGTTTGATTTTCTTATGTGTTAAGAATTTTAGAAAATGGTGAAAACAAATTATTAATTGCCCCCCCCCAAATCATCTGACCTCAAATATAATGGGTAACTGTTTTTAGATAAACACTGCTCATCAATTGCCGCTTTTAAAATCGGAAGCCGTCATCAAGTAGACTTTTACTTTTTAAACCAAAAAAATCTCTTCAAAAATGAATCTACAAACCAATCGTATAAAAAAACACACGTACGGTTTCGGCATAAAATCACTCAAAAACGATGGTTAAAAGCCATAAAATCACTCAAAAACGATGGTTAAAAGCCATAAAATCACTCAAAAACGATGGTTAAAAGCCATAAAATCACTCAAAAACGATGGTTAAAAGCCATAAAATCCAACAACAACCATCAGCTGATCCGTGTTTAATTTTTATTTTTTACGCAAGAAAATGCCATAAATCGTGATTCATAAATTGTTTGGGTTTCAAATGCCGAAATTCATTTCGCTGTAAATAATTAACAACTTTTTAGCTGAGAGAGCCAATTTTAGGCGAGAGTTTAAACCGAGAAGCAAATCAGATTGGCGACTTACTTGGAAAAGTAATTCGTTTGGCCGAATCTGACTGAAATAGAATAAGTAAAAGTCACCATTCCTCACGAAATAAACAATGGCTTCACAACTAAAATGGTGTGCAGATTTATTTACAGGAAACACAAGAATAGAACAAAGATAATACATTGGGTTGTAGACAAGATGAAATAACATAATTCTAGAGTCCCTCGATTCATCTACCGTCGGCCCGGTAGAGAACGCAGAATCTACATCTTGTCTGTTTGGAAGTGAGTCTGGAACTGATGTGTTTCGCGCTAAGATGATTGCCAAGCCGAATTACAACTCACTGCCAGTCACGTAGACTGATAGAAAATAGTTCACTCATGTAACTGCTACAACATTAAACCAGTAAATTACCTAAGAAACAATACATTTTCTTAAGCAAATAAAATAAGTTTCTACACATTTAAAAATAATGTTAGAACAGGCCTTAAATCGTGTTTATTTCTGCCGTTGCGTTCCACATTATTTCTTTTTTTGCACCTTCTCAACAACAGCTGCAGTCCGAGCAGTTTGGGGCCTGCCAGAACGCTGGTCACTTTCCGCTGATGTGCGGCCATTTTTGAATCGGTTGAACCACTCCTTAATTTGTGTTACACCCATCGCATCTTCTCCAAACACCTGCTGAATCTAACGCGACAGCGGAGATGAACACCATTCCAAAAGAAGACTTCCAGATGTCTTTCCGGCAGTGGATGGATCGGTGGGCTAAGTGTGTGCAAGCACAAGGGGTCTACTTTGAAGGGAATTAGGGTCCCAACCTCGTCACGTATTTGAAATATTTTTTCTGGCTTACGGTCGGATACTTTTTAGACAGACCTCGTATAGCATCATTTCTGAATGCTATCTAATCGTTTAAAATTTTCTTCTTTTCCTTGACAGTATACCCGTGCCGCAAGTGCTCTGTCAGTCGGAGGCATCCGACACCAGTTTTCCCTTTCCGAAAATGTTCGTTTATCCATGTTTACAACAAATTTCCTGAAGAATATCAAACAACATTTAAGTGTATTAGGTAAGAAAACAACTTTCTCTTTTTCTAAATGTGTTTCGTTGTAAAAGTTGTTGCCTTTTTCTGATGAATCTTAATATTTTAACAATGACGCTCTGTATGTAAATTGGACTGTCGATTATTATGACAGCCGTGAATATGTGCCCCAGAATTATGTTGGATTGACTCAAGAATTTTGAAATTATTTCAAAGGCGATTTTTTTTTTTTTTTTTTTTTTTTAGTCTGTTGCTTAATTTTTAAATATCATGGAGTTAATCTTAAATTTGAAATAGCAGTTTTATTGGTTTGTTGCACTGAAATTTAAAATAGCAGTTTTATTGGTTTGTTACACTTAAATTTAAAATAGCAGTTTTATTGGTTTGTTACACTTAAATTTAAAATAGCAGTTTTATTGGTTTGTTACACTTAAATTTAAAATAGCAGTTTTATTGGTTTGTTACACAGAAATTTGAAACAGCAATTTCAGTGGTCTGTTACAATTAAATTTTAAATAGCAGTTTTATTGGTCTGTTACAATTAAATTTTTGATTTCTTTTGGCTAGAAAGGATCTTATTATATTAAAATATTTGTCAAGTAATACCATATGAATTAATTTTCATGAGAAGACCATCATTCCAGTCCTTGTCAAGGGTTTTTGGATATATCAAGCACTACTGCACTTGCTTCACCTGCCTTGTCCAGCGTATGATATATGTGTTCAGAGATGACCGTTAGGATATCTGCAGTAGAATGTGCTTGCCTAAATACATACTGATGGTCACAAAGAAGTTTCGCATTAACGAAGTGACGAACTATCGCTAGATTGATTAACGATACAAAGATTTTAGCGAAGAGTGGGAGTAACAATAATTTGAAGACTTGCTATCACAGAGGCAAATTTCCAGCCATCAAGGAAGCAAGATTCAGCAAGTCAATGGTTGGAGAGGACACGGGCCAGCTCAGCAGAGCATTTCTTTATTACTAAAACCAGGATAAAATCAGGCCCACATGCTTTGGAGGTGTCAAAGTTTTTTATGGTGTCCCGGATATGGGAATGGGGTGGTGATTTGGTCATCAACTGTGTCTTCGGTCCATAATTGGAAATTTGGGACTGAGTTATTAGCAGAGTCAAAAGTGGAGTTCTAGGCAGACTGCTGGGCAAGTGGTTTAGCCTTATCAGTTGCCGTGCAAACGACATCATTTGGGGTTGGATAGCAGGGCTATTATTCTACCACACTATTATCGATTTTCCAGAAATCGCAAGTTCCTAATTTCTGTGACTCGATGCGTTTTATGGTCATTTCGCTATACCTTCTCTTAGCAGCGACCTGTTACAATCTTACAATGATTTTTTGATGCTATAAATTTCTGTCTATTTGTATTAACTTAAATTTTAAATAGCACTCGCACTTGTCTGTTACAGTTTAATTTGAAATAGCAGTTTTATTGGTTTGTTGCACTGAAATTTAAAATAGCAGTTTTATTGGTTTGTTACACTGAAATTTAAAATAGCAGTTTTATTGGTTTGTTACACTGAAATTTAAAATAGCAGTTTTATTGGTTTGTTACACTGAAATTTAAAATAGCAGTTTTATTGGTTTGTTACACTGAAATTTAAAATAGCAGTTTTATTGGTTTGTTACACTGAAATTTAAAATAGCAGTTTTATTGGTTTGTTACACTGAAATTTAAAATAGCAGTTTTATTTGCTAAAGTATGCATCTGAAGAATACCTGCACTTTTTATGTTGCATGTTAGAATAAGTTTTGCGACAACTGAAGACTTTTAATTTTAACTGAAGATTAAAATTCAAATTTGCACTTAACAACTATTCAAAGTGTTAAGAAAAAAAAAAAAAACAATCTGGAAGTTGATAATAAACGATTTCTGGCATATCAACTCTTTTTAGGTTATTTAACTTTCTTTTTTATTGAAAGACATGGATCCTCCTGACATCCAATTCAATCCCCAGGGGTACCTCTTCTTGGCATCTCCAGAAGGTGCAGAACAGCTCGTTCTGAATGCCAAAATGCAACGGTAAGTAATTCAAACCTTTTGATTCATGAATATTAAAGAAAGAGGTAGGGTGAATCATCTGAGATGGAGTGGCCGTATCAACTGAGGGAAGTCGTCTTGTTTTGAATGCCTTAGGCGTGAATGCCACTGTAGCATTACAATTGGCCAATTCTTTTCAGCTGACTGGCATTGTCTCATTGACAAAAATCAGCTGTCATGTTGTTGACACGTTGTAAGTAGGCAGCAGTTGTCATAGACATGTTGATTTTTTTTTTTTAATTTTCTTTATGTGGTTGTAATAATGGAAGCAATTAAAAAGAACAATGATAACTCCATTATTTGTTCTAGGTTGTATATTCTTTATTTATTTGATAGGTGTGGTGGAAAAGCCTAAAAATGACGTCTGTTCGCTTTGACATCAAACACCCAAGAGACAGGATCTATTTTGCCTCTTTGCCACATCCACTTCCTGCAATGACGTAACTTCATGTACACATCTAATGGATATTTCCTTTTCCTTAATCTACGTTATGTGGAAAATTCCGTTTTCAACAAAACACCCACAACATCTACTTACTTATAAATTCCCTTCATGGGGAAGGGAAGAGAGTTGGTGATAGTTACTTTGTAATAAAAAGCTACTCCATCCTCATTTTTGCTATTCTTCTTCGTGTTCTGTTTCGGCAATGGACAACTAGCTGCTCCAAAGCAATTATTATTGTTACCTGACCCGAACTCGGAGAAGGTCGTGAAGGACATTTTTTTTTTTTTTTTTTGTAATCTTGTCCATCGGCTTGATCGACTCCGGATCACTCTGGTCAAATAATTTTTTATCATATTTAACGTGGGGTGAAAAGAAAGTTCTTTGTTTCTAAAACTAGAAACTTGAACACAGTTGAAAAAAAAACTGCATTTCTTTTATCTTTAAAAATAATCTTTACTAAATGAAATTTGATGGAAATGAACAGGTTTAAATAGATAGAGGGAAGGAAGGATCGACCATCCCCATTATACAATATCTTCACAGGGATGCAATTGAAAACAAAGCTCTATACCAAGATCAAACAACTTTTCTTAAGTAAAAATTTTATGAGAAATCCAATGGTGATATTAATTTTGTATTAGGGTTTTTTTAATAATAATATCGTGAAAATCTGCATTTGAGCCGGATATCCATAAACATATTTTTTATAGGTCAAGGTCACGGAAAAAGTGGAGGTCACACTTTTGGTGATAACTTCGATTCTGTTCATTGTAGAGATTCACTATTTGACCTAAATTGTAGTCAATGAAGTCCCGCATCTTATATGACCTTTGATCTTGACCTTAAAATGTTTGGTCACGGTTAAAATTTTGATGGAATTTCAACTTCCGGTTTTCTAAACATAATGTAGGGATATGAAATCTGGACAATACAGGGAAATGTGTGCAAAAGAGTAGACTTTGATGATATGGCCACATTGAAAGAATGGAGGAGAGTTCTGGGGTTAGTAGATGTAGAACAGTTGAGGTAGCAGGTTCAGTTCACAGGGGAAAGACAAGGAAAACATGGGAGCAAGTAATAAAAATGGACTTGAGAGAAAGAGGGATAAATAAAGACCTGTCCAGAGATAGGTTGGTTTGAAAGGCAATTTCCTTAGCCTAGCCCTCACTACTTGGTCCTCATAACGTTCGCTAGCGTTGCGTTGTACGTCCTGCTTAGCTAGTTCTATGCTTACAGTATTCTCCCCATTAGATTAGCGATTCTTTTTTGGACCTTGTCTAAGAGGGAGAGACTAGTGGCTGGTGCACCAGCCCAAATGTGACAACAATACTCCATGCATGGGCGGATGGCGGATTTGTAGAGATATAGGATGATGGCAGGTGTGAGAAGTTTTCTAGCACGATGAAAGAAGACGTGAACACTTTGCAACATACAGAATGAGACAAAGATAATTCAGAGTTTATTAAAAATTCAAAATAAAAAGGACAAAAGTTTACCAATCTATGGATGCCATTTTGTTTTCTTCACCCAATAAATGGACATAAAACTAAGCGAGGTCTGATATCTATACTGGTGGCGATGTCTATACCGGTGGTGACGATGTCTATACTGGTGGCGATGTCTATACTGGTGGTGGTGATGTCTATACTGGTGGTGGTGATGTCTAGACTGGTGGTGGTGATGTCTAGACTGGTGGCGATGTCTATACCGGTGGTGACGATGTCTATACTGGTGGCGATGTCTATACTGGTGGTGGTGATGTCTATACTGGTGGTGGTGATGTCTAGACTGGTCGTGGTGATGTCTAGACTGGTGGCGATGTCTATACCGGTGGTGACGATGTCTATACCGGTGGTGACGATGTCTATACTGGTAGCGATGTCTATACTGATGGTGGCGATGTCTATACTGGTGGTGGTGATGTCTATACTGGTGGTGGTGATGTCTAGACTGGTGGTGGTGATGTCTAGACTGGTGGCGATGTCTATACCGGTGGTGGCGATGTCTATACCGGTGGTGACGATGTCTATACTGGTAGCGATGTCTATACTGGTGGTGGCGATGTCTAGACTGGTGGTGGTGATGTCTAGACTGGTGGCGATGTCTATACCGGTGGTGGTGATGTCTATACTGGTGGTGGCGATGTCTATACCAGTGGTGGCGATGTCTATACCGGTGACGATGTCTATACCGGTGACGGCGATGTCTATACCGGTGGTGGCGATGTCTATACCGGTGGTGGCGATGTCTATGCTGGTGGCGATGTCTATACTGGTGGCGATGTCTATACTGGTGATGATGTCTATACTGGGCATTGCTGGAGTGATAGATTCTATGGAGTGCAATTCTAATTTTTATTTTTTACATTTTAAGAATCACTATCAAACTAAAAGGTCTTTTCTTCCATAAAATAAATGTGAGCTATAAATTATTTTAAAATACGAAAATGTCATTTTTATACTTTCGAAAACTGTTGATGAGATTACGTTGCACATTTTAAAGATTTCAATGAAGGGAAATATTTATTTGTTTTGAAATTGTTTATAATATGAACTTGTTTTTTTTTTTTAGTTTCACTTCTACCCATTTCTTCTTTCTTCCACTTCCGCATACGCAATCCCCTACTCCTTTTCCCAATGAAAGCGTGACACAAAAGAAAGGAAGGTGCTAATTAGTATGATTTGGATTATTCGGACTACTTTTCTCATCTTGGATATTATTCTCACAACAGTTCGGTCAATGTGACCTCGGAGCTTTCTGCAGGTGTGTCTTGTTGAACTCGGAAATCTGTACGGAATTTCTAACTGTACCCTTGCTCTCATTTTGTCGGCCATGAACGGGTCGAAGTTTTAAGTAATTCTTAATTATATTCTTATTATCGCCCGTACTGAAGCTTGAAACCTCAAGAAACTCCAGAAGATTGTCACTTCGAACTGATTATTACTTAGGACTTATATCGGGAAGGTCGAAGGTTACATTGACTGAAACGTTATGCGAATTACATTGAAGATGAAAACAGTAGTCTTAATCATACAAATTATCAATCCTCATCTCAAAAATTACGGAACATAATATTAATTGATATTAAAACCGGAAGTGTTTGGTTATAGGTTTAGGGTAAAAACGCTTATCTTTTCCTTTCTAAATTAATTTATGCTGCTTAGTTAAAACGAATTTCCTAATTTTTAGGGAAATCGGAGCAAAGGTGGAAGTTATGAGTCGAGAAAGACTCGCAAAGAAATTCCCATGGTTAAATCTGCAAGGACTTGAAGTCGGAACTTATGGTAAGTACCTTTTATATTTTTGTTTTAAAGCGTAGACATAGTTCTTCTTCAGGTGCAATTGCTTTACTTGGATGATTGACGGGGTCAGCTAGACCCATCAACCACCCACCCACCTCCATGCAAAAAGTAAATTGGTTAGCTTTATGTAACATAAGAACGATTTGAAATTAAATTTAGTTACTGCCAAAAAATGAACTACGCAACACGTTATACATGGTTACCCCCACTACACAAAAAAAAGGAAAAATGCTGTCCATTGAATTGTTAATACAATAATGCAATCCAACCATATTTGGTACAAATAAACTTCAACTATGCCTGGCTTATCCACCAAGTTTCAGTCATGAATGTCCAATAGTTTTTGTGGATCAAATAGATTTGAGGCACCCTAGAATGGACAACAACTAAAAGGACACATTTTTGTCATAACACACATTTGTAACTTTGCCTTTGCAGATTTCTTTTAAAAAAAAAAGGGTTTATTTACAAAAAGATTTCCAAATAAACAATACATAGTTTTATTTACATTTACGTTTTGTTATATGCATATTTTCTTATTAAAGATTGTGGTGCTCTTTTACATTAGGACCCACACTAAAAGTGCCCCTGTACTTTACGGATGTTTACGTAAAACACCGGACAGTGTTGAATGAAAAATCCGTTGACTTACCTGCATCCAAATAAGCGCAAGCGAGGCAGAAAAAACAAGTAAAAAATTACAGCAAAAAATTTTGTATGAAATAAATATTTATTTTTTTAACGAAGAAATAAATATTTATTTTTTAACAAAGAAATAAATATTTATTTTTTAACAAAGAAATAAATATTTATTTTTTAACAAAGAAATAAATATTTATTTTTTAACAAAGAAATAAATATTTATTTTTTAACAAAGAAATAAATATTTATTTTTTAACAAAGAAATAAATATTTATTTTTTAACAAAGAAATAAATATTTATTTTTTAACAAAGAAATAAATATTTATTTTTTAACAAAGAAATAAATATTTATTTTTTAACAAAGAAATAAATATTTATTTTTTAACAAAGAAATAAATATTTATTTTTTAACAAAGAAATAAATATTTATTTTTTAACAAAGAAATAAATATTTATTTTTTAACAAAGAAATTACATTGATTCAAATAAGTGTTTAAAGTTTAAAGTTTTAACGGAGAAATAACAAATTCTTAGCCATTAAAAAATTATATATTTGAATCTTGTATGCGCTAAGAATGTAATCAAATTCTTAACGGTGAAGCAATCAAACTTTTTAATCTTGCACGCTCTTAGAAAGTAATCACGCTCTCATGTAACATCTCAATATTACAGATGCTCCTTTTAAGTTGTAAATTACTGTCCGTTATAATGATAAAAAACTCAACTTAAGACATATTTTTTAAGAAATCAAGACTAAGACCGCCTGAAGATGAGTTGACGAATCAAATCGAAAGTACCCGCGAAAAAGGAAAGAAAATGGAACAAGAAACCCACGGCAATTTGACCGAAACACTAAATGGACTATTCGAAAAATTGAAAAAATAAAGAAAAAGTCTTATCAAGCAAAAACACTGCGTTATTTAATAATGTTTGCCTAAATATATATATATACACATATATATATATACTATAAATATTTTTTAAATATTAAAGTGTTTTTTACTTTTTCTATCTTATACCTATATATATATATATATATATATATATATATATATATATATATATATATATATAGGAAAAGAATATAAGCAAAGATAAACTAATTAGAACAAGAATAGATTAACACAGATACAATTTCATTAAATATATTTCATCGATGTGAGGACTTTATCAAGAAATGAATGTTAAAGTAACAGAGACAATATATATATATATATATATATATATAACATTAAAAACATATATAGGAAAAGAATATAAGCAAAGATAAACTAATTAGAACAAGAATAGATTAACACAGATACAATTTCATTCAATATATTTCATCGATGTGAGGACTTTATCAAGAAATGAATGTTAAAGTAACAGAGACAATATATATATATAATCTACATACAGTAATTGCTTCTTCTTTCGTGTGAATCAGATGATTCTTGTGTTGGCATATAGTTTCCCCAATGTTTTTCTAGTTAGAAATCTTTCTGGAAAGATATAGAGTACTTACGGGAAGGACCACGAGAAGGTTGCCAACATCCCTAAGTGAAAGTGGTGCTGTGGAACCGACTGGATTCGAACTTGAAACACCCAGGTCTTCAGTCCATGTCGATATCCACTTCACCTCCGTCACCTCCCACAGTAATTGCTGTGGAAGGAGTAAGGGATCCAAAATGTGAGTTAAGTGCTGAAGGAGATAGTAGGAGGAGGTGAGGAAACAATCAGTGTTTGTTTTCAATAAGTTTTGAATTTTTCTGATTGTTATAACATTTTCTGATATATTATTTAAAACTTGAGCCTTTGTTTGTTTCCACTCTGTGCAGGTTTGGAAGGTGAAGGTTGGTGCGATCCTTGGACTTTAATACGAGCCTTTAAGCATAAGAACTTGGCTCTTGGCGTCAAATATGTGAATGGTGAAGTTATTGGCTTTGATAAACAAACATACAGAGTGCCTGGTGCAAACAGCGGCTATGAAGATCGATATAGCATCAATTCTGCTCAGGTAAATAAACATTTCTTCATTAAAAAAAACACATTAACACCTACAGGAAATACATTCATTGGTCAATCGCTATTACACATCTCCAAAGGCAGCATACAGATTATTGTTACAGAGCAGATGTCATTTTTTCCCTTGAAATAATTTTCAATAACTCCCTTGAAACACACTCGTCGTCTCCTATGAATCAGTGAGGACCTCTGTTTACTCCTGCTCCAAGCCCTGAACCCATAATTACTGTTTGTATTGTTTTTTACTAATGAGAAATGAGTCACCGCTTATCAAGCCCAAAGGCCATTCGAGGATAATGGTTAATGGGTTTTTGGATGGTAAGACAAACATGTTGAGAATTTGTAACGCTGGTTGAAACTGGATAAATTTTGATTATTTAAGAGGATGGCTCAGCAAGAATGACGACTCAACAAGAATGGCGGCTCAACAAGAATGACGACTCAACAAGAATGACGACTCAACAAGAATGACGGCTCAACAAGAATGGCGGCTCAACAAGAATGACGACTCAACAAGAATGACGGCTCAACAAGAATGACGGCTCAACAAGTTTACATTGGATTGTAGTATTCTAATTTTTTATGATATAATTATCAAGTAATGGATAAAATTGTAAAATAAATTCGTATGAATCGGCTTTGTTGAGCAGCTTGATTCTGTTACAGGAGGGACCACATGAAGGTTGCCAACATCCCTAAGTGAAAGTTGTACTATGGAATCGACTGGATTCGAAATTGGCACACCCAATTTGTCAGTCAAAGTCTTTATCTACTTAACTACCGTCACTCACCATCTGGTGCTACCAGATCTGGCTTCCTGACTTAAAATGCACCAAACATTGATGTTAGTTTTTTCCTTTCTCTTTGCAAAACTCAATCATGTTCTGCAAAAATAAAAACAATAATTTTCCTCTACAAAACAACCAAACCAAACACCATGAATAAATATTTGAAGATATAAAGAACTTGAAGCATAAAAACTTTTACCAAAATGACCGAATTTGACATTAAATAACTCGAAAAGGGTTGATATGCCGTAAAACAAAACAACCATCACCTTCCATGAATAAAATAAAATAAAACATCGAATTTCCTTTTTATGGATGTCAAGCGCCATGCAGACCCTACAGTATGATTGTGTAGATGCCAACTTAAAGAATGCCACAGATGACATCAAGCTGTACCTTGAGATACAAAGGACAGATCCTGTATTCTATAAATCTTTCATGCAATCAGACCTGGATACAATGCAGCAATGGATCACAGACTGGCAACTGAAGCTAAATGCTGTGGACAAGTGTAACACCATACACTTTAGGAGGAAAACCGTCAGCACTCACCTAAACCCTCATCAATATTGAAAAATTTTCTTGTGAACAGGACCCAAGCATTACTAACAAAGTACAGCTTAAATATTTTTAATTTTTAGATCAGCGTTCACAAATCGACCGTTACAGACGAGCAGAAAGCAGAATATTTCAATGTATTTTTAAATAGAGAATCTGAAGTCGGAAACATCCAAATGTAGAATAAAAATTTAAAAAAACATCGGCAATATATGTATCACGGTTTAAATTGTGGAATTTTGAAACGACAGAATCATATTTCACTATTGAGCATAAGTTATCATAGCACGATGTTTTCATATCCTTGAATCATATTTCACTATTGAGCATAAGTTATCATAGCACGATATTTTCATATCCTTGAATCATATTTCACTATTGAGCATAAGTTATCATAGCACGATGTTTTCATATCCTTGAATCATATTTCACTATTGAGCATAAGTTATCATAGCACGATGTTTTCATATCCTTGAATCATATTTCACTATTGAGCATAAGTTATCATAGCACGATGTTTTCATATCCTTGAATCATATTTCATTATTGAGCATAAGTTATCATAGCACGATGTTTTCATATCCTTGAATCATATTTCACTATTGAGCATAAGTTATCATAGCACGATGTTTTCATATCCTTGAATCATATTTCACTATTGAGCATAAGTTATCATAGCACGATGTTTTCATATCCTTGAATCATATTTCATTATTGAGCATAAGTTATCATAGCACGATGTTTTCATATCCTTGAATCATATTTCACTATTGAGCATAAGTTATCATAGCACGATATTTTCATATCCTTGAATCATGTTTCACTATTGAGCATAAGTTATCATAGCACGATGTTTTCATATCCTTGAAAAAGGCTGAGAATGTCTTGCCATCACTCAACAAAACCTTTGTTAGCCACTCTCCAGCTATCTATTTAAACTGTATATAACAATGGTGCGACCACATTCAGAATTTGCATCATAAGTTTGGAACCCCCATCTTTCTCAGAACATTGAGTGGCTGGAAACCATTCAGTGATGCGCAACCAAATGAATACTCTTACCATACTCTGAATGCCTTGCTTCTATGAGCTTGGATTCATGGAAACTTTATTACCATTATTAACCATCTTGCCAACAACATCTCTGAGCACCTTTTTGATCTCCATGTGTCTAACACATGCCTACAAAGTCATCAAACAGCACAGCTCCCATCACTTTCGGAAACATTTTTTTCATGCTCAAAATTGTTGAAGCATGGAACAAACCGTATGCTGTCTCTGTGATGCATTTGTTTTGTAGAAAACGTGCAACCATCAGACAGCTAGCATAAACAAGACTCTGAGGCATAGCGTATTTTAAATACAGGTTTTATTATTCATCAAAAAAGGTAAAAACTGAAAAGAAACAAAAACATTGTTTCAGAAACACATTAATAAAATAAAAAATGAAGACGAGGCAGGAAAAAAGGAGTTTACAAAAATCTAAAAAAACGCTGTTAGCTAATAAATTGCAGAATAGAAAATATTACGAGCATAAAACATAATACAAGAGAGGAGAAATACGCATGTTACAAGCGGTTAAAATGGAGATTCACACGTGGTGAAAAAGGGCGAATAAAGTTCGGCTAGATAAAAGAAATGTACAAAGGAAATAATACTAGTACTGTTTAATTCTATTTTGAGGGAGAAGAAAGGCGATGTTCTTTATCAGAGATGTCTAAAATATCAGAATATTTAAAGGGATAGAAATTTCTCCATGTAGGTTCGTGACTAAGGCAGCTAAGAGATCGGGAACAGAGCCCCAACAGCCGCTCACCTGGTGTCGGGGCTAGAAGAATCCCTTACGAAAAAGGGGTGACAAAGGGCGATAAAGCGAAAGGATTTATTCTACGCTAGACAGGACAAACTGCCTGTATCAGTTGTTGACTACCGAGATACTGATGCAGCCTTTAAAGAGAGTAGAAAGTTGACCTTGGGTTTACTTTCGGCAGCCTCGTAACTCTCGCTTTCTTTATTTTGTCCTTTAGTCCTCACATTCCATATGCGATGTTTCTGACAAAGGGGGAAGAATTGCTGTTTTATGGGTCGGAATCTATCCATCTAGCACTTATAGTTGGATATTTTTGACCTTGAAGTAGTATTTATTTTTTTTTAACCCATTACATCAAGTGACTTAATGCCTTGTCTGGAGCGATTTCCTTTAAAAAAAAAAAAAATCCTTCATGCTTCCCAAAATTCGTCCAAACTACATCTGATGCCCCCCTCCATACACATGCACACTTGCGCACTTGCACGTTTGACGCGTTGTTGTGCATCTGAGCGCTGTGTTGCACAATGATTTCATTATTATTATAAATTCTGAGATTTCAATTCGAGATTAAAATTTCTGATTATCAATAATTAAATTTTAATTTTGATTTTTGTAGGTAAAATGTGAAGGCAATATTTATCAATCCCAGTTTGCTATGGTGGTCAACTGCGCCGGACCATGGGCAGGAGATGTGGCCCAGATGGCTGGAATTGGGACTGGCGAAAAGGTTTTATCCATACCCCTGCCTGTAGAACCGAGGTGAGTCGCTTTGTCTTCATTTTATTGCTTACTTTTACATTTCACAAATTCTTGTGACAGATCCTTGCCCTCATGCGTTTTTAAAATGAACTTTATGCAAAGGATATTCAACTCACTTACGTGGAGCGAAAAGAACTGAGTTAATATCCTTTGAAAGATAACCCTGAGCACTTTTTTTATCTTCGTGTGTCTAACACACGTGCACATGCCGACAAAGTCAGAAACAAGCACAGCTCCTATATTAATTGAACACTTTTACTTCGGCAAGTAATAAAGAATGATGTACGAAACAGTAAAAGATCAATATACAGAAAGAGGGTTTGCAATATGTGCATTCGTGAAAGTTATCTCATGTGAAGTGGTGCTCTGTTAACGAGTGCAGTTGTTGGCTCTTCCGTCTGGGCCTTGTGTCAACCATTAACCAACGTTGACCATAGTAGTGAAAATGGAAAAAAAAGGTGGAACTTTAAACATTTGAGTTTATATATAGACTGGCTCACGTGACCCCTAAGGGAGCAGTGATTGGGTTGACCTTTTGGCTAATCCATGCGACCCTTAAAGGGACAAGGGAAGACAACAACTGACCAATCTATGAATAACTAAAAAATAACAATAGTTATATATATATATATATATATATATATATATATATATATATATATATATATGCAAACATTGTTAAAAAAACATAATTCGTCTGTTTAATTATGTCTTTTTTTATTTAAAAAAATTTTCTGATGGTCTTTTCTGTATTAAAATCTAAAAAAATTAATAAATGTTCCATAGGTTTCACAGATTTCACGAACGTTTTTGATTCTTCGCCGAATCATCCTCAGGTGTCAAAAGCAAATGAACAAAAAAGCTGGAGAAAGAAGAGAATTTTTAAAAAGACGGCAGAGAAACGCGCATAGTTTTCCGCATTGTTCCAGGAAAGTCGTTGACGATTAA
The DNA here is from genome assembly GCA_963556195.1 of Sepiola atlantica. Lineage (NCBI taxonomy): Eukaryota > Metazoa > Mollusca > Cephalopoda > Sepiida > Sepiolidae > Sepiola > Sepiola atlantica. The sequence continues at coordinate 4,428,661 of OY744538.1, read as the reverse complement.
AATTCTATAGATAGATAGATAGATATATTATATAGACTGGCTCATGTGACCCCTAAGGGAGCAGTGATTGGGTTTACCTTTTAGCCAATCCATGCGACCCTTAAAGGGACAAGGGAAGACAACAACTGACCAATCTATGTGTCTTGTAAATGTTAATACATGAGCGAGTGTACTATGGATCAGGTCTCTCAATACATATCTCCTACTTTCTGTGTTTAAAACCCAACTACTTTAAATTTTGAATCTTAATTGTAAAAATGTAATCACCATAACTTTATTCTCTCACACTTTTTTTTTTCCGACAGGAAATAGCTTATCCCTTAGATCCTTAAGTTGTTGCAGAAAATTCCAATCAAAAATGCACTCAGCTGGAAAAAAAAATGGCCACGCATTCTTTAACGTAACCATGTCTAGCTCCTTAATATTTTTATTTTATTTTCTTATTTCCAGGAAGCGGTACGTTTACGTGTTCCATTGTCCGAAGGGTCCTGGCATCGAGTCTCCTTTTCTGATCGATCCATCTGGTTTCTACTTCAGACGTGAAGGAATTGGTAACCACTATATTTGTGGGAAGTCTCCCGCTGAGGTAAGACTTTGTAAATATTTTTTTTTTTTCATTGACCTCTCACTGAGCTGACCTTTTCTTTGTCTAAAGAGGCAAAAGGTGTCCTCCCCCTCAAAAGGTGTCCTCCCTCTCAAAAGGTGTCCTCCCGCTCAAAAGGTGTCCTGCCCCTCAAAAGGTGTCCTCCCCCTCAAAAGGTGTCCTCCCTCTCAAAAGGTGTCCTCCCCCTCAAAAGGTGTCCTCCCTCTCAAAAGGTGTCCTCCCCCTCAAAAGGTGTCCTGCCCCTCAAAAGGTGTCCTCCCTCTCAAAAGGTGTCCTCCCCCTCAAAAGGTGTCCTCCCCCTCAAAAGGTGTCCTCCCTCTCAAAAGATGTCCTCCCCCTCAAAAGGTGTCCTCCCTCTCAAAAGGTGTCCTCCCCCTCAAAAGATGTCCTGCCCCTCAAAAGGTGTCCTCCCCCTCAAAAGGTGTCCTGCCCCTCAAAAGGTGTCCTGCCCCTCAAAAGGTGTCCTCCCCCTCAAAAGGTGTCCTCCCCTCAAAAGGTGTCCTGCCCCTCAAAAGGTGTCCTCCCCCTCAAAAGGTGTCCTGCCCCTCAAAAGGTGTCCTCCCTCTCAAAAGGTGTCCTCCCCCTCAAAAGGTGTCCTCCCTCTCAAAAGGTGTCCTGCCCCTCAAAAGGTGTCCTCCCCCTCAAAAGGTGTCCTCCCCCTCAAAAGGTGTCCTGCCCCTCAAAAGGTGTCCTCCCCCTAAAAGGGTTTCCTCCCCCTCAAAAGGTGTCCTGCCCCTCAAAAGGTGTCCTCCCCTCAAAAGGTGTCCTGCCCCTCAAAAGGTGTCCTCCCCCTCAAAAGGTGTCCTCCCCCTCAAAAGGTGTCCTCCCCTCAAAAGGTGTCCTCCCCCTCAAAAGGTGTCCTCCCCCTCAAAAGGTGTCCTCCCCCTCAAAAGGTGTCCTCCCTCTCAAAAGGTGTCCTCCCCCTCAAAAGGTGTCCTCCCCCTCAAAAGGTGTCCTCCCCCTCAAAAGGTGTCCTCCCTCTCAAAAGGTGTCCTCCCCCTCAAAAGATGTCCTGCCCCTCAAAAGGTGTCCTCCCCCTCAAAAGGTGTCCTGCCCCTCAAAAGGTGTCCTCCCCCTCAAAAGGTGTCCTCCCCTCAAAAGGTGTCCTGCCCCTCAAAAGGTGTCCTCCCCCTCAAAAGGTGTCCTGCCCCTCAAAAGGTGTCCTACCTCTCAAAAGGTGTCCTCCCCCTCAAAAGGTATCCTCCCCCTCAAAAGGGTGTTTTCACGATGAATAGTTTATAACGAAGTTTCTGTGATCGTGATCTTGCTGAGTCTCTCGCTTCTGATGTCACCTTTTAACGCGTCTTAAACGAATCTTCTCTCCGTTCAACACAAACGTACGGTTGAAATGACTGTTTCTCTTCTCATGAAAGACCCGTGTTTCGATAAGGTAGTAGGACTGATCAAATCCTTTCTCTCTGATAGGTTCATAAAAGTAGTCGTTGACGGACAGAAGTCCGAAGCTCAAAGCATCAACGCCGGCACGCCTCAAGGATCCATTCTGAAGCCAACGCTCTTCCTGATTTTCATCAACAATCTCCCAAATCGTATTCTAAAATCATTCGTCGACATTTATGCAGACAACACAGCCACGAATAGAACTAGCAGGAGTATAAAAGAAGAGAGTAAGAAGATGATATAAATAAATGAATGACATAAATAAAGAAGAAAGGGAAAAGACAAAAATAATAGTAGTAGTAGTAGTAGCAGCAGCAGCATAAGAGAAGGAGAGTAAGAGGATGTTGTAAAGAAAAAATTTGAAAATTACAGAACATTATAAAAATGCTAATATGGGGTTCAGGGCTGGGAGCATGATTGCAGAAAGGGCGTTCTAGTTAATAATAATAGTTGGCAACATTTTGAAGAGCAGCAATAACCAAGATCTTTCTGATTTAGTAAAAAAAAACAACTCCAGATTTAACGTGAAAGACTTATATTCAATCTGTTGCTAAAATTGCTGGAGAAATGTGTGGATCATTTTACTGCTCCGTAAAGTACCCGACTCTTCTACTTATATAAGAGTCCCTATTTACTTGCCTCCCCACGGGGGCAGAGTTTAGACACAAAGTGTGTTTTTAATGTAGAGAAAATCCAGCTCCCCAGAAATGGGCACTCTGGATTGTGACAAAAAAAAAAAAATTGCTTCAGTCTAGACGGATTCTCCACCTAAGAGTCAGATACGCCTAAGATGGGGAGGTACTAGTCGCACCTCAGGGGAGGTGCCGCTCAGAGCAGTCATTCTTGCTTTGAAAGAGTACAAAATCGACTTTGCAATCTAGTAGATGACCTTTTCTATTCTAGATAATAGAAGAGATCATCCCCTACTAAACATTACTAGTCTTTCTCTGCTCTATTGTTATTTCCATGGGAAGTGTCTGAGTTTCAATTTCTGGTTCCCTTTTGTAAAACATTCACAGCAAGAACTCGTCTTACTAGCACCACTGCAAAGAACTTCCCTTTCTTCTTCCGTGTGCCTGACATCAGGCGAAATTTCCATGAACAGAGTTTCTTTCCGAGAAATTCCCATCTATGGAACACATTACCACAGGACTGCTTCCTTATAGACTATAACATCCAATGTCAACACCTAGTGCTACCAGATTAGGCTGTCTGAAGATACCGGCTTCCTGACTTAAAATGCACCAAACATTGATGTTATTGTTTTTTCCTTTCCCTTTGCAAAACTCAATTATGTTCTGCAAAGCTAAAAACAAAAACAACATTTTTCCTCTACCAAATTGACCGGATTCAGCATTAAAATAACCTGAAAAAGGGTTGATATGCCATAAAACAAAACAGACAAACCAATGTCAACAAATACTTGTCCTAAACCATCTCATAATTTTGTTCATCCCATCCATCCTTTTCAATCTTCTCATAATATTCTTCATCATTCAACTGACAATCTATCTTATCAACCCTTATCTTCAAGTGGCTTTTAGCCTTGATAGATGATGACTCATTAGTGAATCATTTTTTTTAAACACTCCCCCACCCCACCAGGTGGGGGTGAAATAGTAGTATTAACATAGTGTGCACTCTTCTTCGTTTGTCAACCAACTTGTGAGAAGGAAACGTGTGAGTTTATCAGAAAACAGTTACACATTTCTGAACCTGCATATTTCAAAGTTCGTAATATTAATTCTGAAGTTAGTGCTCGAATGGTCAAATAGATATCGTTATGGACTCGGCTGAATGCCGAGTTCAAATCCCATCGGGAGCAATTCTGTTGAATTACGCACTAATTGGGGACGATGTAAACGTGCAATTTCACTTGTGTTCAGTTGATCGTATACACTTAGTTGTTGACAACAGGTAACTGCGTTTCAGCGTTAAATGGCCCAAAACGGGTTGATATGCCATAAAACAATCCAAATCTGCAACCATCGTTTGATATCATTAAATGTTTTCTTTTGTTTTGTTTTTTGTTTTTTTCAGGAAGAAGAACCATCGATAGACAATTTAGAAGTCGACTATGACTATTTTCAGAAAGAAGTTTGGCCGTTGATGGCGCACAGAGTTCCAAAGTTTGAATCTTTGAAGGTAAATGTTGTTACTTTGACTTTATTCATCTGTTAGTCTTTTCTCTTCATTGTTTTTTTTACATCTTTTTTTTTACATCTTTTTTTTTACATCTGTTTTTTACATCTACATTATACATTGTTTAGTGTAAAAAATGTAAATAAAAAGATGTAAAAAATGAAATTAATGTAAAAGCTTCATCATATACGGCCGTTACACTGAATATGACGATGATGATGCTTTTACATTATATTATTTCACATCTTTTTATTTACATCTTTTTATTTGTTTTTATTTACCTCTTTTGCATTATTTACATCTTTTGCAATATTTACATCTTTTTATTTACATCGTTTTATTTACATCGTTTTATTTACATCTTTTGCATTATTTACGTCTTTTGACACATGTTTCTAAAATCGATTATTTACATCTTTGATGGAACGAAAAATGCGAACGAACTTCTTGTCTCAAAAAAAGTTTCAGACTTTTTTTTTAACGTTATTTTCATGTTTCTTCATCTTAGTTTTGCGGAAGTCTGGACAGGAAAAGATGCTGTGATGCCACAGCCACACAATGTGTACTCTCTCTCATCATCCATCAATATACAACAATATGACATAATTAATTGAACTCCCCCCCCCCCTCCAGTTCAATAGACTAATCAATAACAGCTACAGCCTTGTCACACCTAAATGCTAAAATGAACTCAACCTTGGAGCTCAATGTAAGATGACTTAATGGGCATTTATAACGACAGCTAACGGAATGAAAAAAGGGTATAAAAAAAACAAATAGGCAACAAATAAATGTTATGAAAGGCACAACTTGGATAAGTTTATTAGTGGATAAGTTTTAGTTAACTTATTTTAAAGAGTTTTTTTTTGTTCAAAACAAACCGGGTGCTCACCTGTTCAGTTAGAACGGAAAAAAAAAATGGCTTTTTTTTTCTTTTTTTTTTTTTTTTGATCGAATTACCAACCAAGAAGTCAGAGACTGCACTAACCAACAAGTGGTATCGTCAATAATCTGCAAATGACACCTAGGCTCAATCGCAATGGGAAGAACCTGGAGGGACGCTGTGGATCTAACTTCAGACTGAAAATGATGGTTCACTTTGACTGCCTCATGCGTCGCAGAATGCCGGAGTTCCTAAGTCTAAATCTAATTGGTTTTGTGCAAAGTTTTTCTTCACTTAAAAAGATTTACGAATTAGCTGGGTGACATCTCTGGGAAATGGAAAGGCTGGAAGAGCAAGATGACGTCAGTGGAAACTGGGGATGACGTCACATGGGATTTGCTGTGAGCGTCTCTGGGGTAATAATGAGGTGTCTCAGTTAGGTCTGGTCCGTGCAAACGTGGCCAAGAGCTGGATCAGCGTTGGGACGTCGATGGAAACTGGGAAGGCAGGACATCGATGGGAACTTGAGAAGGCTGGAAGTCAACAAGCAAAAAATTGCAGGTACTGGAGCCGCAGTCAGCTAGTGCAGGAATGGCATCAGCAGGTGCACAAGATTCAAGAGAACGTGAGCTGGTGCAGGAAGCACGTCGGCAGAAACAGGAAATGCAGGAGGACGTCACCTAGTTCAGGAAAGAACATCAGCAGGAGCAGGAGGGACGTCGGGAGGAACAGAAGCTGCAGAAGGATGTCATGCAAGTACCCGTAGGGCGCAGTGGATATAGTACTAAGTAACATTCAGTTCTAGGTGACAGTCTTCCGAAGGTTGAAGGGTCAATCCTCGGTGCGGGCGATACGAAGAGTTGCGAATTACTGAAGACTTTTCCCAGTCATAGCTGATGGAATGAGAGCATGCTACCCCCGTGGATTGAATAAAGGGTTATGTTAAAAAATTCCATCCAGATTCTCGAGTTCGACAAGATACACCTGAAGAAGGCCGGAGGTTGCAGCGGCCGAAACGTTGTGAAAATAACACCCAAGATGAGAACAGTAGTCCGAATAATCCAAATTACACAAATCACCAATCCTTATCTCAAAAATTCAGAAACATTAAATTATTTATTGGTGTTTTCATGGGTCGCATTCTTTTCGGGTTAGGGGTCACCCTGTATTCTTTTCGGGTTAGGGGTCACCCTGTATTCTTTTCGGGTTAGGGGTCACCCTGTATTCTTTTTAACACTAATAACATTAGCATTACTGTTACTAATGTTAATTATTTTTTATTCTGTTTATGCAATAATAACTTAGTTTTTAAATGTATATTTTTGTGTTTGTTTTCTTTCCAGTTGATGAGTGCCTGGTCAGGTTTCTATGACTACAACTACGCAGATCAGAACCTCGTCATTGGGAACCACCCATACTACCGTAATATTTTCTTCGCCAATGGCCTTAGCGGACATGGAATCCAGCATGCACCAGCTATTGGTCGAGCACTCATGGAGTATATTATCGATGGCAAATTTGAAACGATTGATTTATCCCGGTTTACATTTGAACGATTCTTGACTGACGAATTGCTTCACGAAGTCAGAATTGTCTGATCGTTCAATTGTGGAACTTCTTTTTGTCTAGGACTTCTTCTTGCCGAGAATTTTGAGGAAATTTTATATATGTAACATATGATTAAAGATGAATATTTGGAGACAAAAAAATGAAAGAAAAACATACGTTGTTATAAAGGATTTATTTCACTAACGTTTGGCTTGAGCCCTTCGATTCTCGAAGAAACCTTATCTAAAGTTTCATTGGATCTTTTATTTTATCATTTTAGTTCAGTTAATTTGAAGAAATCAAGGGGCCCCCTCTTGAGGCTAACACTTGATTTTCCCTATGAGTTAAACTTATATCCGAGCGCTCTCTTTAGGATAGATGTTGTCCGTTTTAGGGCTGCTATCTGTACTTCCTTACGTTTTTGGTCTTCCAGGGATTGTGTCTAAGTACTTTATTAGACTTTTTTTTCATTAGATCAGTTGCCCCCACCACAACCGGTATGATGTTTATTTCTTCCAAGGATCATGTTGATTTTAAATCATTCTTGAGGTCCTGGTATTTAGTTATTTTTTCGCATTCGGCTCTATTGAGGCCATAGTCGTTTGGGACGGTTACGTCAATGATGAGAGCAGTCCTTTCTGGTTTATTCCAGATGACAATGTCTGGTTTGATGGCCCTGTCTTTTATGTATCTGCCCGCTTGTATGTCTTTATCATAGAACATGGTCACCTTTCTGTTTGATGTTACGGGTTAGGGTTCATGTTCTCAGATGTTCAACAAACTTATTGTTATGAAGACACTTGTGACCAAATAAGTAGAAGTCAGGGTTGTAAAAAATTTCTATTTTATCCAATGAAAAATCAAGACATGAGTCGTGGCTCCAATTTCTGCATTCTTTACAAATGATTATTCATCCATACCATTTTACACAGAACAACTTAAATATGATATTATTTTTGCTAAATATAATATATATTAACTGTAATATATTTGTTATATTTCTGAATTTTTAAGATGAGGATTTATAATTTTGGGCTGCTATCTATATTTCCGTACAGTTTGGTTTTCCAGGGATTGTATCTAAGTACTTGTTAGATTTTTTTTACATTAGACCAGTTGCCCCCACCACAACTGGTATGACGTTTATTTTTTCCAAGGATCATGTTGATTTTAACTCATTCTTGAGGTCATGGTATTTGGTTATTTTTTCGTGTTCACCTCTATTGAGGCCGTAGTCGTTTGGGACGGTTACATCAATGATGAGAGCAGTCCTTTCTGGTTTGTTCCAGACGACAATGTCTGGTTTGATGGCCTTGTCTTTTATGTATCTGCCCGCCTGTATGTCTTTATCATAGAACACTGTCACTTTTCCATTTGATGAATGTTTATTTAAAAGAGAATTGTCGATAAATCGTGTGAGCTTTCTCTATATGCTAGAATAATCTTCCAGTTCCCATGTTGAGGTTTTTGTACCAGTAATTGACAACAGTATTATTTATGGGGATGGCCGACTTGTTCTTGTCAGCGGTTATTAAATGGGTCCGAAAAATCCTGTGCAGATTCAGAAACAGCATCCCAATGCAGTTTGGAAAAAAGTATTGCATTTGACAGCAGATAATCTAAAAAAAAAAAGATGAAGAAATCCACCTCCATCTTATATTAAAAGATGAAACCTATTTCCAAATGTTTTGTTGTGTGAGATGCGGGATGATAAGATTATGTTCGGATGATTTTCTCTGACAGAACGAAATTATATTAAGAGAGCGTTATAGTTTGCTTGAAGCATTGTGAAGCATAGAGAGAAAAGTAGGGGGAGAGGGAGGGAGAGAGAAGGGGGCGGGAGATGGGGAGAGGGAGGGAGATAACGAGAAGGGGGAGAGGGAGGAAGAGAGATGGGGAGAGGGAGGGAGAAAGAGGGAGGGAGAGAACGAGAAGGGGGGAGAGATGGGGAGAGGGAGGGAGGGAGAGATGAGGAGAGGGAGGGAGAGATGAGGAGAGGGAGGGAGAGAACGAGATGGGGGGACGAAGAGAGATGGGGGGACGAAGAGAGATGGGGAGAGGAGAGGGAGGGAGAGAGATTAAATTAAGAGATTTGTATATTTTAGAAAGTTGTGAAAACGCGAGAAGGAAGTTTAGAAGAAAAAAATTTAAAAGATGCGGGCAAAATGGACGCACACATATCCGAGGCAATGGCTGAATCCTTAGAAAGTAACCTAGTGAAATTGGGTCATAAATGGATGGTAACATTTAATGCTGCTAAGACAAAGCTACTTTCCTTCAACAACTACAAGAAACCTCTTCAACCACCGATTACCATGGCAAATAACACCCTACCTGAGAGTCCAACGTTCAAACTCCTCGGCGTAACATTCACAGGTAACATGAATTGGAGCAAATACATAGAATACATTGCCAAGGATGCTACAAATAAAGTGGCTCCCTCTACCATGCTAGAAAACTTGTAACACCTGACAGTATCCTATATCTCTACAAAGCCACCATCCGCTCATGCATGGAGTATTGTTGCCACATCTCCCTCTTAGACAAGGTCCTAAAAATAGTCTCTTCCTTATTATCCAGCAAGCTCCAGCCCCTGTCCCATCACTGCAATGTTGCATCCTTGTGCTTGTTTTACAAGTACTTCAATAGAATGTGCTCCGATGAACTTGCTGCTCTAGTGCCCCCCCCCTCGACGTAAATACACTAGACCAACCCCACAATCAGCTAAATCCCATCCATTTACTGTGGAAGTCCCCAGATGCTGGAGAACCTTCTACTCCAATAGCGTCTTTCCTCGATCTGTTGCCCTTTGGAACTCCCTCCCTGCTTCCTGTTTCCTCGACTGTACCGACATGCAGAAATTTAAAACTAATGTGAACAAACATCTATCTGCACAGCTCCCAGTTTAGCATGACCCCCAAAATGTTCACCCTAATTCTCAGTAGCCCTTTATGTCTACAGCGGCAACTTGCCTTGTTTGGGGTGAACTATGTTTTTAAAAAAAAAGTCAATATATTGTTTTTTTGACACGTATGGGTAATAATTTTCTTTTATTACTTATTATTTCTTCCTCAATTTATAGTGTAGATTGGTATAATACAATATCTAATATTTCAGGGCATATAGAGTGTAGACTGGTATAATCTAATATTTCAAGGTATCGCCTCCTTATCAAAGTAGCTGGGAAACGTGTATAAGTTAGATATGTAACTTACAGGTACATTTGATAAAGAGGTGATGCTTCGAAATATTAGACTGTACCAGTCTACACTCTATAAATAGTAAGTGATAAAAGAAACTTATAGTCTTTCTGGTGTTTCCATTATTTTTTTTCTTTTGTTCAGTTTTTCCGATGCCCACAACTTTCTTGCATTGTCACAGCCTTCTAAAATATAAAAATGTCTTAGTTATATTATTGTTAGTTAATCGGTGTGAGGGGGGGTTACAAAAGTGTGATTGGTCAAACAAAGATTGCATGAGGTTAGAAAGATGATTCTTTTGAAATAGTCAGTTACGCTTATCCAAAACGAGCATACGGGTGGACATTTAAATGATAACTCATTTCACCTCCATAACTGAACATACAGTCAGCACGCACTAGTTTATATGGTACAGCGTAATGTTACAAAAAGAATTCATCAGAAGTGAGTGAAAACCCAAATGTAAGCGGGTGTCAAAAGAAAATTGAATCTGTTATAAAGTGAAAACATAATAATTAAAATTTTCAGTGAGTTCTTGAATCTAAAATTGCAATATAAAAAAAAAAAATTCTCATTAACCATAAACCGAAATAAAAAATAAAATAAACAATCGCGATGGCTGTCTCCCGGCATCCCAATCACAATGACGTCATTTCCGGTGTAATGTCTTGTCATTTTTCATTACATTACATTCTAAGTATGGTTTAAAAACAGGCTTGTTTCTGAATAAAATGTCTTTAATTAATTGTATGAATAATTTTATATTACTTTATCGAAAAATATTGTAAATACATATGGAAATTTGAGAATAGCAGATATAAGTGTATATTTGTAAATATGAATTTATTAGAAGTTTAAAACAAATGAATTATGTAAATTGAAAAACACGCCTGGTGTTTGAGCGAGTTTTGGTAGCATTATATATAGTAGTTGAAAGAGTAATATATGGAGTATCATACCTGGCACACGCTAGGAAGTAAGTGTAGTATCTGTTCCGATGGATACTGCACGCCTGTCCTGTGCAGTTCTAGGGGGTCCACCCTCCCAGGCTTCGCCTCCCCTCTTTGGGGAGGAGTAAGTTTATTGCTTACTGCTTGAGGCGCCCCTACCGGGGAATGCCGACGGGGCTGCCCAGGCAATTTTTAAATGGCCAGAGTGCTCACCTCTCGAGCGCTGGCTTTTAACCCCACTTACTCGACCCAAGCTGTGGTCACATCTTACTGGTGGGAGTAAGATAAAACTGGCCTTGTGCCTAACTCCTGCAGAGGAGTAAATAAATATATGGAGTATCATACTGAACATATTGTGGGTTTGAATCGCATTCTCGTCGTCAAATTTCTTTATACTTTATTTATGTTATTTAATCTATAATAAGTAATTAGTAATTTCCCAAAGTAATTCTTAGTTTTACAAAAAAAAAAGACACAGCCGAGCGTAGAAGAAAAAATGAAGAAACAGAAGAAAAAAAAAACTGTTGAATTTCATGTTATTTTCAAATCTACAATGTGACACTGACTAAAAAATTGGCACTTATATCGAATATGAACCTGTTTCTGGGAACTTCGCGTAGGCAGCGTTTGGGCATGTTATGTAAACACCCAAGAGATGCCAATCAGTTATCAGCTACCAGACGACAATTTTCTAAGTATTGAAATTGATTAAAGCCAGTGCATGTTTATTTTTTGTTAAATTCAAAAACAAAAAAAATGAATTACGAAAAGCTGTGTAGTAGTGTTGAATTTCCCGAAAGATTCATTTCTTTCTGCCAGGAAAAAAAAAGCTGTTGGCCAAAAGAAAAACGTGACAGAAATGTTATTACATTTGCCGTTTGATAGAAAGAAAAGGAATAACGGACAAGTATTCATGGAGGTGTACAAACGCTAAATGTAGAAATTGGAATTCCGTAAGAAGTGACACTTTTTTGTTATTTGCTATCTTTCTTGCCGAACGCTGCCGACGGACGCAAAGTTCACGGAAACTGGTTCATATTCGACATAAGTACCAAAAAATTAAAAGAACATGAATGAATTATATATAATACCGGTGCAGCTTAAGGTTTGATTGTGAATGTTATTGTGGGGTTTTCAAACATATAAGAGTGTCCCTCTGTACTTTTATCGCAGACAATTTAGTTATTTGTAACAAACACAGAGATTGGTTAATAAACATAGATGATTAACCAATGAGATTTAGCTGTGTATGTCAGGATTTTTGTTGTATTAAAGTTATTAAAGTATGGTTGGATAAAATATGTAATCGATGAAAGCAATTGGAATTTTTTTTTTCTTCTGGAAAATAACACCAATAATTTTCAAACATGATTGGATAGTCAACATCAAAGATCGATTTGTCCAATGCAACTTTGAAAATCCGACAATCATCATGTTCAGTTTAACGTCTCTTTTACATGGTGGCATGTGTTGGACGGCTTTTAAAAATTGATTTCCAAACTTACTTATCTCTGACCAAGTCTTTATTTAAATCTATCCTTATCACGCCCCTGCTACCTCAACTGTTCTACATCACTAACCCAAGAACTCTAATCCATTCTTTCAACGTGACAATAACAATGAAGTTTCTTATTCTGCATACAGTTCTCTATACTGTCCATGTTTAATCTTCCTCTGAGGTCATCAGATCTAAGACTGTCTTTAAGACTTACATTACACATTCATTGTATCATTCTCATATCATTTCTCTATGTAATGCATGTCCTCAGCCCTCACTGGCCAGGTTTCACTTCCATACATCATCACACTGTATACACATGCCTGATAGACTCTTCCCTAGGTCAACAGTGGTAACGCTCTGCTGGTTAGTAATGGCAGAAGTTCCTTCAACTTAGTCCATCCACTCTCAATTCTTGCAATCACACTAGCACCTGCTTCTTCTGAAGCTGTAATGGTATTATAAAGTCAACAAAGCTTCGATAGCATCGCCACCCAAATATACTTTCTCCACATCTGAGTTCTCATCCGTCTCCGTTGTCTCACACTTCTTGGACACAAACTGCTCTCAACCTACCTTTAATTCCAATGCACTTCTTGTATACCCCCAAAAAAAATAAAATAAAAAAATAAAAAAAAAATTGCACTCCCTTTCCACAAACTTTCTTCTTCGGATGACTTTCCAACACTGCAACCACTGATCATCACTTTGGAATTGGTAACATTCATTCTCAGCCTTTTACTTTCCATGGCATTGATCCAAGTCTTTAACTTAACAAGTGGGTCTTCCATTATTTTCTAGACATAAGAATACAGTATCTCTTCTGGACAATCCGTGCAAAACTCCCTGGACACAAATGAAAATCAATAGACTTAATACAGAACTGAACTAATGTGCACTTTTACCATTGACTATGTTGTTGCTATTTCGTTCCATCCCCACGAGGGGAGAGTTATACAATGGTGGTTTTTTAATGTGTTGAAAATCCATCTCCTGGGGAAAAAAATTTTAAGTGCCGCAGTCAAGAAGGATTTCTTCACTGACAGGAGAGATAAGAATAAGTATAGTATGACACTTAGTAAAAAAATTTTTTTTTTTTTTAAATGGAAATTAATTGTAAAATCGACAAATAGTTAAATAGAGGAAAAATAATTTTTTAAATAAAATTGCCGCAGTCTAGAAAGATTTCTCCTTCACTGACTAAGTAGAGAAGAGATTAAGTAACAGATACTACACTTTAAGGTTAAGTATATTTTGAAAAGTAGAAATGAATAAATAAAAATAAACAATTAAATTTCCAGATGGTTAGAATAGGTAAAAGTTAAAATAAAAAGAAATTAGCGTGTTACGTCTTCCACTTAACATATAAAGTAAAATCACCCAAAATATCGATGTTTTCGATAATTGTAAAGGGGAAAAAGACATACCCAGGTACTGTAAAAAACCTGTTCAAGAAGCGAGTATAAAATAGTTATGATAAATTTATTTACTTTTATTGTTGAGAAACTCATTCAGTTATCGGCCTTTGACCACCATCTTGGATATTTTTCTAAAGACAAACTAAAGCTCTTGAGAAATGTTAATGCAAGAAAAATAAAAAACAATTTTTTTAAAATAGTTTATTAGAAAAGTTTTCTCAGTCGGCTCCTTGTGACCGGTTCTTTTTCTTTTTGCCAAATTGCTTCTGGTTCTTCCTGGATCCGGATTTTGGATCGTTCGGATCTCGTGGTTTGTGTTTCTTCTTCTGTTTCGCTTTTATTCTTTGTTGTAAATCGTTCGCTTTGTTTATTCTGAAAGATTTAAATGTTGGATGGAATGATCAGAAAATAGATTCAATATTTCAGATAACAAAATCTCATTGAAAACGGTTAAAAACAATTTTTCTTTAAATAAAAATTTCAATTTTTATTTTTTAATTTGAAATAAAAATTCTGACCGATATATTTACTTGGCAATTAAAAATGTGAAGATTTTACTCCTAACTTTTAATGATTAGACAATCGGAGACGAAACTAGAATAATTAGCTCGGAGACTGAATGCAAAATAACAGATTTTGACAAAATTATGAAAAGAAAATCTAAATCCTTTAACTCAAAACAACTGCAATATATTTTTTTATTATTAACTAATGAGTCACCACTTATCAAGGCTAAAAGCCACTCGAGGATAAGGGTTAATGAGATGGATAGATTGTCAGTTGAATGATGAAGAATATTATGAGAGGATTGAAAATGAAAATGGCATGAACAAAATTTGATTATTTATGATGGTTGATGGCAAGTGTTTATTGGCATTGGATTTGAAGACGACCATATTGTAGTATGCAGGGAAGTAATAGTGTGGTAACTATTTCCACAGATGGGAAGTTCTTGTAAATAAACTCTGTCCATGGAAATTCCGTTTGATGTTAAGCACACGGAGGAAGAAAGGAAACTTATTTGCAGTTGTGGTAGAAATAAGAGTTACTGCGTAAAAAGGAACACAGATTATTGCTGGGAATGTCTTACAAAGGAGGAACCAGAGATTGCAGCTCAGTCGAGCACCTTCGATGGAAATAACGATAGAGTAGAGAGAGACTAGCAACGTCTCTTCTGTTAAAAAGGCGCCGTTAAAACAGAACAAATCATACCCCACCAGATGGCGAAGTTGATTCTGAACTCTGACGAGCGTTTATTGTCTTCGATTTTGCAAAACATGATTGAATTTTGTAAACAATAAAACATCAATGTTTGGTGCATTTTGGGTCAGGAAGGATTCCAGATCACGTCACGTCACGTCAGATTATGGGATGGCAGGGTGAGGAGGTGCATAATGAAGGGAGTCATAAAACGAAACGACAGAGAAGGGTTGGGAAAAAACAAACGTTAACCAATAGCTTTTGCCCATCTATCAGGATGGGGGAGATATGTTCATTCTCTAGCTTTTTCATGGAAAAAGTATCTGTACATAAAGCTAAAATAAAAACTTTTATCTAAAATGAAGATGTCTCTTGTTTTAATCAACAAAAAGATCCAAACACAAAGAACAAGGTTCCGAAGAGATCAAAGCATTCGACTCACCCCCCACCCGAACCCTGTTGGCTCAGAATTACCAAAATGATCTCCTTTGGACCAGATCCAAAGTTATACTGAGCAACAAGAAAATGCACTCTCCTATTTTCACAAATCAAAAATCTCTAATTTCACCCATGCGTGAAAATATATAAACAGGATTCACTGTCTTTCTGGCATGGATGCCCAAGCAATCGGACACAGTCTGAGCAGCCAACATCTTGGCATGCCTACCACAAACCCTGGTTGCAGTTTTCTTACAATTCCCCCTCCCCCCCACCCACACATATGCTCCCCAGAACATCATTAGCAAAATGTAAGTTACATCGTCTATGCATATATCTATTCGTTGACCCTGGCCATGTTTTTTACTGGTTGTGTTGGGACATTAACATAGTTACTATGTCTACAAGTTTCACTTCTTTATGTATCAGGTTTTATGTATCCTTTGTCTTCAACAAACCGTTTAAGTGATAATAAATGTATTTAGGTGTACTCCTCAACAAAAAAAAAATGGTGTCCTCTTGGTCGCTAAAAACGCTAAAACTGACTTTTTACGCCGATGGAACAAGCTGTCAAACGACGATGCACAGTTATGGTAACTAAGGAACTTAAGAGGGTTAGTTTATTTTTACATACAGCAGTTGTTGCGATGATTGTCAGCCCATTACTGAAATTATAGATAGGAGTGGTAGCCACATTTGGAGCAAAAATACCAAAATAAATTTGGACAGATGACAGCACATTATATAAGACAAAAATAAGTAAAATATCAGACATTACAGAAAGAGATAAGTAAAATTACAAAGAAAAAGAAAACAAAAAGAAGCAACAAAAGTGCAAGACACAATTTTACAGGAGAATTCAATTAAGTATCTCCAATTTGAATTCCATTTTCAATAACTGTTTCTGAATTGTACACATTTAAAAGTGAAAACAACTGCTTTTAAGAAAACAAAGGGGAGACAACTACGATTGATATTAACAATTGAAGAAAACAGGATTTCAGAGAGAAGCAAAAACCTTTTAAAGATAATGGAGAAATAAGGTTTAAAAAAAAAAACAGAAAATTCGATGTGAAGTTAATTTAAGCCAAAAAATAGAATTTTCTATTAAAAGTTGAAAATTAGAGTTAGCGCTTTGTTTCGGGATATTGCGTCATAGACAGGAAGTCTGAAGCGACACGTAGCTGATAAGCTGATTAAATCTTTCTTTCTTTCTTTTGAACTGCAAAAAAGAGCGGTTGTGCTTTAAGACATTTGATTCCATTCCTATTATGGGGGGGGGGGATTACATATTTATATTTTTCAATATACATAAGTACTCCCAAAAGCATTGTCAAACCCCATATGATTTTGTGCTGTTAGTTTTAATAACTTTTACAACCACTGTTAAGAATAAGGAATCGACTGCAACAAGAAGAAAAGAGAAAGACACAAAGAGATCGTTATCCACTAAGCAACAACTCAAGATTTTAGCTGTGTACTACAAGACGCCGAACAGAGATATTCTGTTACAGTCCGTAAGTGAAAATCTAAAAAAAAGGAGGGTAGGGGTCAAATGTTAGATAATGGCCTTGCGAGAGATGGATGCATCTTGCGCGATTTGTGGTGGTATCACCTCGTGCAACTTGGTGGACGTGTTTCCCACGGTTTGCGGAGACAGTGACGTAACCTCAAGTTCAGAGTTTGGGTCACAGCTGCATGTTGATCACGAGATTCGTGACGTTAGTTTTCCGCTGTGGGGAAGTTAAATTGAGATTTAATCAGTTTCTCACTTGGAAGCGACGCGAGAACAACACACAATCATGTAGCTGTTATAAAAAAGGGATTGCGAACTCCAACATAAAAGCGCCAGTTAAATAGAAACGATATCTTCCTAATCCTCCCTTGCAAGTGATTACGTGATTAACGTAGGAAATTTAATTAGTGTAACCTCTCTCTCTCTCTCTTAAACAACGATCGCTCATTATCGTCAATTAGTTAGTAACTTTGTTAAATTTATTGAAGAAAGATTGATTTCAGCCCACAAAGAAACCGCCGGTATGAAGAGACGATAGCAGCCCGACAGAAGAATGGTGCACAGTAGCGCCAGTAGTTCACACGGCAGCGACATGATGGCGGCGGCGACGAGTGACGAACGATAGCAGCGGTGAGCAGGCTACGGAGATATCAAGCTGCAGACAACAAGGTAGTACGAATAGTCGCGGCACACGACGAGGCGAGGCACAGCGGGGCAGTACGGGTGGTTCCCGGACTGTTGGAATTCGCCGAATTAAGAAACGACATATCAGCCCATTAGTGGCGATGTCGTTCGTACTGGATCAAGTGACGAATAGGTCTATGAGACGAAGAGATTTCGAAACAACGTATATATCAACTGTATTAAGAACTTATCAATAATGTAACACAAAGGCAATCAAACTTTCAACCACTCTGCACTTCTCTCTAATCATGAAAGTCAACTGCGCTCTTCAATCAAAAAAGTACAGTATAAATACTAATAACACCCTCACTTATGCAAATTGACTGCCAGCCAGAGCCATTTAGCTTTAGAAACTCTAAACAACCAATCTGCAAAGGGAGATAACTCAATTGACTGCTAGTGCCACCTCAACTCACAGATATTGTCACCAATGCAATTTAAAGGTGCACAATACTCTGAGAAATAACTCAGGGTAGACGATGTCAATCATTCCTCTGTATTGTCACACTACGAGTGGCGACAAGGAATTTTATCACAGTCCGCTGTAACACTACAATCGCAATTGCAGGTAAAAACACGACAAAAACCGTAAAAAATGTCAGATGACAGGAAATAGTGGATATTTGCGATACGTATCTGATATGTTGCATTCGTCTCTTGGGGAAAAATATGAATCAACACTTCCTTCTCGTCAAAATTACAATGGAATTTCATCTGTAATATCTTTACAATAACCGTGTTTTAAGAGTCAATGCAACCAAACATAAAAAATATATTGTTGTGTTGGAAATCCCCCAGAAAGAGGAAAGTTTGATGTTTCTGCTGTTTCACAGTGACATGTTAAAAAAAAAAAATATGGCTAAAGAAATGTATAAACTTTATGTGGTAGCTTAACAGAAGACTTTACACCAAAAATTACGCAAATTCATCCAGTAGTTATTAAATTAAAAATTAAAAAAAACGATTTTTAACAGTCGCCATCTTGTATCTTCCAATCTTTAAAAAAAAAAACGAGTTATCTCTCTTGCCAAACGATGAGAGGACAAAGATAGACGAAATGGATAAAATTTCACGGTGCAATTTTACTTATAGGCCAATCAAGTTAATTGTTTTCATGTAAAAGCATTATTTTGTACTTACTCAGTCATATTTTATCTCTCACGCCCCGAAAAAGAATTTTAAAATATCAAGCAGAACTTTAATTAGAACGATTTTTTCATTTCGATGTTCAACCTGTATTTGTGCCCGAGCCGACATTTTGGGCTGTGAGAATAGACAAGGGCATTAACTCCGTTTTTATTGTTAGGATAATAAAAAGAAAGAAACACATAAGCAATAATAATAAAATATATATTTATTAAATTAAAAAATAGAAAATTAAATAATTATTTTTACTTTGTTCACTGGGATACTTTCCACGATATAACTTTATTGTTTTAAATCCTTCAAATTTATTGCGTTAACATCCATTCTAAGAGAAATTCTTCAAAATTACTAATTAGGTCACACGTGCCTACCTAGGGGACCCAATTTCGCGACACTTATCTGCCCTTAGTTAGCTAACCGGCCACTAACCGGCCACTCCGAAAATCGCACACTCGCCAGTTCATATAACCCTTATGGAAATGTAAAAATCGTTCTAATTAAAGTTCTGCTTGATATTTTAAAATTCTTTTTCGGGGCGTGAGAGATAAAATATGACTGAGTAAGTACAAAATAATGCTTTTACATGAAAACAATTAACTTGATTGGCCTATAAGTAAAATTGCACCAATTTCACTACTGAAGAGGATGGCTCAACAAGTATTTGTTAACATTGGACTTGAAGATAACCATGTTGTTCCGTGGCCATTTCACCGCATCCCAAGCGAAATTGCAGAGCAATTTCCTCTCCCAACGTCAGATTTTATCATTTATTTTTTGGTCTAAAAATCCTTTCCAGGTCAGACTCCAAAGTGCTCAACCACGTTTTTTTTTTTTCATCATTTTCGCCAAAAACGTAATAGTGCAGAGTCGATGCGTTTACTCGTCCCAATCTGAAGAGGACAAATTGGCTGAAAAATGTTAATTTGTCTTTGCCGGGTAAGGGGTTAATGATTGGCCATCTTCCAGGCTACAAAAATGAATTCCCTGCCTATCATGCTTCCTCATTCTTTGTGATCTTCACAACAACTTATTAGTTATGAGTTAGGTTTAGAAAAATAAGTGAAAATTTAAATACTTTTGGGTGCTTATGCTGTTCAGCAGCCGTATGAAAAAATTATTTTTTTATAAAAACAATATTATATACTTATTCAGCGTTATATTCTTACTCACTGTACAAAAAAGTAGAAAAAATTATCCACTAGAACTTTAATTACAAGTATTTTTCCATTCTGCGTATCATAACAGCGATTCGTTCACTAAGCCTCCATCTTCTTTCTTAAGATTTCAAGGGCAGATAATTCGAAATCTTTTTAAGAAAGAAGATGGAGGTTTAGTAAACGAATCGCTGTTATGATACGAAGAATGGAAAAATACTCGTAATTAAAGTTCTAGTGGATAATTTTTTTTTTTTTTTTGCACAGTGAGTAAGAATATAACGCTGAATAAGTATATCATATTGTTTTTATAAAAAATATTTTTTTAATACGGTCGCTGAACAGCATAAGCACCTACTTTTGTTTTACAGACATTTTTTTCATCCGAGCTTTTTTACACTCTGCAAGTATTAAGTGTAAATATTGTTTTTGTTTTTAATTTATTTAATTTTTTAAAACTTTAATTCTGTTAATTTAAAAAATGTAAATAAAATAAAGTTTGTTTTGCCAATTTAAATAATGCAGGATGATTAACAGTTTCCTTTTGGGGGACAAAAAAAAACCTACTTAGCTTGGAGACTTGGCATTTAACACTGTTTTAGCTGGGATCCCATTGATATTCCAAGATCCATTCAAATGGCATGTCAGTTCCAGACACTAAAAACTTATCCGCATCAACAAGAAACCAAAAGATATTCAAAGAGAAACCAAAAGATATTCAAAGAGAAACAAAAAGATATTCAAAGAAACCAAAAGATATTCAAAGAGAAACCAAAAGATATTCAAAGAAACAAAAAAGATATTCAAAGAAACCAAAAGATATTCAAAGAAACCAAAAGATATTCAAAGAGAAACAAAAAGATATTCAAAGAAACAAAAAAATATTCAAAGAAACAAAAAGATATTCAAAGAGAAACCAAAAAATATTCAAAGAGAAACCAAAAGATATTCAAAGAACCAAAAAGATATTCAAAGAGAAACAAAAAGATATTCAAAGAGAAACAAAAAGGTATTCAAAGAAACAAAAAGATATTCAAAGAAACAAAAAGATATTCAAAGAGAAACCAAAAGATATTCAAAGAGAAACAAAAAGATATTCAAAGAGAAACAAAAAAATATTCAAAGAAACAAAAAGATATTCAAAGACAAAAAAAAAGGTATTCAAAGAAACAAAAAGATATTCAAAAAAACAAACCTGTGACGAAGTTTTTCTTCATGGAATTTTCGTTTCTTTTCATTTTCTTCATTTACATCTTCAGAATCTTCCATTTTCTTTTCATCAAGTTTATTCACAATTGAACCCTGGATTTAAAAAAACAAACAACATAATTATATATTTTTTTTATTTAACATGTTAAGCAGCTTTCTCTCTCTTGGATGTTGAATTTAAGCAAAAACAGATTTACTAAAATAATTTTTTTTTAAATGTATGCATGCACATAAATTTAGAAACAAAATTAACAATTTAGTCCACAAAAATCTTGAAAATCGATTCTATGTTCAGACATTTGTTCATGTGTTCACTTAAATGCTAACATTCAAACGAAGTATAAAATGCGGTTTTGTTTTGTTTTACAGCATATCAACCCTTTTTGGATTATTAAATGCCAGAAGCCGGTTATTTTGATAAAAGTTTTTATGCTTAAAGTTCTATATATCTTCAAATAGTTATTTATGGTGTTTGGTTTGGTTGTTCTGTAGAGAAAAATTGTTTTTGTTTTTGGCTTTGCAAAACATGATTGAGTTTTGCAAAGAGGAAGGGAAAAAACAAACACATCAATGTTTAGTGCCTTTTTGGTCGGTCAGTCAGCCAGTATCTTCAGACAGCCTGATCTGGTAGCACCAGTTAAACATGGACAGTATAGAGCACTGTATGCAGAACAAGAAACTTCATTGTTATTGTCACGTTGAAAGAATGGATTAGAGTTCTTGGGTTAGTGATGTAGAACAGTTGAGGTAGCAGGGGCGTGATAAGGATGGATTTAAAAGAAAAAGGGATTAATAAAGACCTGGTCAGAGATAAGTAAGTTTGGAAATCAATTTCTAAAAGCCGTCCAACACATGTCAGCATGTAAAAGAGACGTTAAACTCAACATGATGATGATTGTCGGATTTTCAAAGTTGCATTGGACAAATCGATCTTTGATGTTGACTAGCCAATCATGTTTGAAAATTATTGGTGCTATTTTCCAGAAGAAAAAAGAAATTCAAATTGCTTTCATCGATTACATATTTTATCCAACCATACTTTAATAACTTTAATACAATAGAAATGGCAGTGAAACCTGGCCAGTGAGGGTTGAGGACATAGATTACATGGAGATGAATCATATGAGAATGATACGATAGATGTGTAATGTGACTCTTAAAAACAGGTTTAGATACGATGACTCCAAAGGAAGATTAAATCTGAACAGTATAGTAAAATGTGTGCAGAACAGAAGACTTTGATGGTTTGGCCACATTGAAAGAATGGATGAGAGTTCTTGGGTTAGTAGATGTAGAACAGTTGAGATAGCTGGTTCAGTTCAAAGGGGAAGGCCAAGGAAAACATGGGAAAAATAATAAAAATGGACCGAAGGAAAGAGGGATAAATAAAGACCTGGGCAGAGATAGGTTACTTTGAATGCCAATTTCTAAAAACTGTCCAACACATGCCAGCATGAAAGAGAGACGTTAAACTGAACATTGTCGGATTTTCAAAGTTGCATTGGACAAATCGATCTTTGATGTTGACTAGCCAATCATGTTTGAAAATTATTGGTGTTATTTTCCAGAAGAAAAAAGAAATTCAAATTGCTTTCATCGATTACATATTTTATCCAACCATACTTTAATACAACAAAAATCCTGACATACACAGCTAAATTTCATTGATTAAAGCGAATATGATGATGATGATATGGACAAAAATGCTAGTTAAGAGTGACAGATGTGTGTGTATATATATATATATATATATATATATATATATATATATATATATATATATGTAAATAAAAAGTTATTTTTGTTGTTATTGCTTTTTAGTGATAATTAACTAATGGTACATTTCGTTCACCTTGAATGTACGGAGTTGCTTCCATTTTACATACACATGAGTGTTCTCCCCTGCATCTGCCTTATCGACCCACTTTAAGAAACGTCTACATACATATAAATAAATGTATATAAATATATAAATGAGATTCGCTGGACATTGTTATAGAAGCAAAGAAGAGGTCATCAGTGATCTGATTTTATGGACGCCAACACACGGATCAGTTAAGGTTGGTCGACCCTATAAGACGTACACAAAACAATTGACCGAAGATACTGGTTCTCAACTCGAAGATCTTCACAGAGCCATGACGAACAGGGAAGCATGGAGGAGTTGGAGCAATATGGTCTGGGCAACCAGCCAGATCTGATAGATATATATATATAAAAAAAATCTCTACAATAATGCATATATATATATATATATATATATATATAATCCAGGTAAAACATCCACAGGGTAGTAATCCAAAGAATTTAAACCGGATTTAAGTGCTCAATATCAAATACAAAGTTTTTATATATGATTATTTTTAACTCTGCCTGATGAGATCTCAGTTTATAATAACTGTTGATCGATAACATCGACATGCCAGTGTTGCAGATTTTGTATATGTCTGTAAGTAAAAATAATCATATATATATATATATATATATATATATATAGATATATATATATATGCATTATTGTATTATGTATTTACTTATATTTATTTATATATATTTACACATAAAATAGTAAATAATAGTTTATCTGTAAATAATATATAAGTATATATATATATATAGTAAGTTATGAAAATATATTTCTGACAATTAAACTACACAGAGACTGCTATGTTTCATCCCCATAGGGAATCGTCAGGCTAAAATGCATGGAGTTTGTGCTGTCAGGTGTTTTTAATATGTACATGTGTGTTTAGTCTAGCTAGTTAACCAATCAGATTCTTTGTTATTCTCTCCTATGGGTTAATGTTTCCATAGTAGGGCTTCTCACAAACAAAAACAAAGGTTTGGTTGATTTTACTCCCTATGCTTTTGTTCGGTTTTGTATAGGGGTGACTCATCCCTGTTTCTTTGTTTCAAATTTGGTGACCTTGCTTGTATTTCTATTTTTAGGTGTTAGTCTAGTTTTTTATTTATTTGTTTATTTATTTATTGTTATCCTACAGTAAATTTTATTCTGTCTAAGCAGTTGTTTGCTATTTCACTTCTACAGTTTAACAGGTTTTGAGGGTCTTTAAAGTTTAGAATTTCAAATTTCTCATTCAGACATAATCTACACAGGTCGTTTAAATTTCTACATATACTGGCCTGTCATACTATTTTCCACTCGATTATTGGTGCGCCACCACTTTCTTTGAGCACCCAGTAATGGTTCTCTTGTGCTGTTTTTGTTCTGTGTTTTTTTTTTTAAATGCGTTGTTGTGGTTGTTATATCTAGTTTTAAAATCTAGGGAGGTCATACCTATGTAGTACTTCCTGTTATTCGGCCTTTCTTTGGCAAATATTGTGGCTACATATATATATATATATATATACATATGACATACTTCCATAGACACCGTGCCGAATGAAACCTTTTCAAGTGTTGAGGAAAAGCAAGAAAGCAAATAAGACAATTTCCGCCATCAGAAATGAATTTGGAAAGAAATCCTCCGCACTAAACAAAAAGTCAGCGGTTGGTATTTTTTCTTTTCTTTAGGTCATCAGAAATGATAATAATTCATATATGAAAAAATTAAATTGCTGCCGTGATTCTATGATTTTTTTTATGAATATTAGTGCGAACACTGGTGAAACATAATTTTTCTTTCTGTCATTTCTTGCTGGAGAATGTCAACTCGTTACGGTATATTTTATCATATTTTTTGTTTGATTAAAGGAAAAGAAGGGAAACAACTGTTGCGTGATTCGGCTTTCGTTTGCTAATAAATATCCAGGATTGACGCAACAATAATGCATATTTTTTTGTAAAGAATTTATTTGATTCAAACAAATGGTTACCTTATTGACACCCAAGCGCAAGCCATCTTGACCGGTGATATCGATCTCGGATACGTCAGTCACCGTGACGGTGTGTTGTTCGAGATCAAATACTTTCGGGTCGACGAGGTGTTTAATTTCAGGTGCTACTTTATAATTCTGCATCATTGTTCGATAAATTTCTCGTTTCTGAAATTGAAAAACAAAATACAAAACATCTTTAATTGATTTTTTTTTTTCATATTTGCATTAAGTGATAGGTATGGGAGGGAGAACAGAAAAAAAAATGTGATGAAAAAGAAAGAAAGAAAAATTTGGGGATCTTTGACAGGAAAGCCATCACAAAATGATAGTCTAAAAAGTTCACTCTTTCTTTAAAAAAGATGTTTTACTTGTAGTTGAAGTTAAAAATATCTGTGAAACATAAAATGTCTACTCGTCTTGTTTACAAAACAACTGGTTGATTTTTTATAATGCAAATGATTTTTTTTAATAAATAAAAAGAAAATATAAGAAAATAAATAAAAAAGATGGCCACCAAGTGAAAAAACCAGAGCTACATTGTTGTTCTGTTTTCCAAATAACTGATGCCATAACGATGCAGAATGGAAGTGTTGAAAGAACATTACCTGGCTTTACACCCTTGAGGATTCAGATTGAGTATAATGGGGGGGGGGGGGCAACAGGGCGGTGATCACAGGCATTTAAAATGAGGGAGCATCCAATCATATTCAAACTATCTCCATTTCTCATAATATTTCTCAGTACTAGGACTTATATTTGAATCTTTGGGGCTTACAACTAAAGAGTTAGGGTTGGCCCCACACATCACCAGACTTCTGCATGCCACTGCTCTAACCTCTTTTAAACAGGCAACGTTTTCCAAAGAGGAGTGGGCCAAAAAAAAATCCCCGGAGATTAATTGTAGCAGTCAAATTAGCATCGGTCATTTTCAAGAGGTGTATATACTCTTTATTCAGATTTGTTTCTGCCGAAAGTTTCCAAAGAGATGGAAGCTATCAAACGCTTTAATAAAATCAATAAAAGCAATGAACACGGGATCATTGAATTCTTTGGACTTCTCTATTATCTGCTCTAAGGCGATACATTTGCTCTATAGAACCTCTCCCTTGTCAGTACGCAGCTGGGGAAGTTGGAAATGATCGAATAAAGATCCCTATCTATATATATATATATATATATCTATATATATATATGGGAAATGAAAAAGGAAAAACCAAGAGATATTTTTTATATATTCATCAACGTTTCGTCTTTATTGTAAGACTTCCTCAGGATGATAATTTGAAGAAAAATGTCATACAAGTACATCGAAATATTGGGTTGATGAGAAAAAGTAGTAGCCGTGGCTACTAAGAGCGCTGGACCAAGGTCCAAGCTGAGAGAAGTCAGTCAGTAAAAAAAATCCATGCTACACCTCACCACGACAAAAACTTCAGCACCCCCCTCCCCTCTCTCCCACCCTAAGACAAATTCACTAACACTCCCACCCCTCCCCCTTTTCACTCACAGCCTTCCATATTCATTTCACTCTCTGCTACTGACTGACTTCTCTCAGCTCAGACCTTGGTCCAGCGCTCTTAGTAGCCACGGCTACTACTTTTTCTCATCAACCCAATATTTCGATGTACTTGCATGACATTTTTCTTAAAATTATCATCCTGAGGAAGTCTTACAATAAAGTTGAAACGTTGATGAATATAAAAAAAAATATCTCTTGGTTTTTTTCCTTTTTCATTTTCCATTACATCGGATTACTCTCATCCTTCCTTTCTCATATATATATATATATATATATATGCAAACATTGTTAAAAATAACAGCATGTGTCTGTTTAATTATACCTTTTTTTTATTTTTTCAATTTTTCTGATGGCCTTTTTTGTATTAAAATCAAAAAAATGAATAAATGTTCCATAGGTTTCACGAACGTTTTCGATTCTTCGGCGAATCATCCTCAAGTGTCAAAAGCAAACGAACAAAAAAGTTGGAGAAAGAAGAACATTTTTTTTAAACAAGACGGCAGAGAAACGCGCAGAGAACGTCTTCGCATTGTTCCAGGAAGTCGTTGACGATTTAAATTCAGCAACGCTGGATGGCATCACAGAACAAAATCGCATTTTAAAATGTTACTACTGGTTTAATATGTGATGTTATTAATTTCAGGTGTATATATATATGAATTTTAAGAGGTGTACACATATTTAAGAAAACGCTTTTTGAAATGTATTATAGAATTTTGAAAAAAAAAAAAAAAGGAGAAACGTTATTTTTTCAATTTTTAACTCCGCCAATACACACATCTAAAATGTTCACTTTCTTAAAGATTTAAAAAATAAAGTTTCTTTTTTTTTTTTCAAAATTCTATAATATATATATATGGTTAATACAACAAAAGATATAAGAAGCAACTAATATCTTTAATTAGTGAACATCCGGATAAAAATGAAGCTCAATATACTGGATAGAGCATTAATAGCATATGTTTTATATACTTTTATGTATTTTATATATATTTTTTTAATATATTTTCAAAGTTTAATTTTATTACCTGCAGTAATGTCATTGCGGTAATGATAATCTAAACAATCAAGGTTTATAAAGAAGATAATCTAAACAATCAAGGTTTATAAACAAGATAATCTAAACAATCAAGGTTTATAAAGAAGATAATCTAAACAATCAAGGTTTATAAACAAGATAATCTAAACAATCAAGGTTTATAAACAAGATAATCTAAACAATCAAGGTTTTTAAAGAAGATAATTCAAACAATCAAGGTTTATAAAGAAGATAATTCAAACAATCAAGGTTTATAAACAAGATAATCTAAACAATCAAGGTTTTTAAAGAAGATAATTCAAACAATCAAGGTTTATAAAGAAGATAATTCAAACAATCAAGGTTTATAAACAAGATAATCTAAACAATCAAGGTTTATAAACAAGATAATCTAAACAATCAAGGTTTATAAACAAGATAATCTAAACAATCAAGGTTTATAAAGAAGATAATCTAAACAATCAAGGTTTATAAAGAAGATAATTCAAACAATCAAGGTTTATAAAGAAGATAATTCAAACAATCAAGGTTTATAAAGAAGATAATTCAAACAATCAAGGTTTATAAAGAAGATAATTCAAACAATCAAGGTTTATAAACAAGATAATCTAAACAATCAAGGTTTATAAACAAGATAATCTAAACAATCAAGGTTTATAAAGAAGATAATCTAAACAATCAAGGTTTATAAAGAAGATAATTCAAACAATCAAATTTTATAAAGAAGATAATTCAAACAATCAAGGTTTATAAAGAAGATAATCTAAACAATCAAGGTTTATAAACAAGATAATCTAAACAATCAAGGTTTATAAACAAGATAATCTAAACAATCAAGGTTTATAAAGAAGATAATTCAAACAATCAAGGTTTATAAAGAAGATAATTCAAACAATCAAGGTTTATAAACAAGATAATCTAAACAATCAAGGTTTATAAACAAGATAATCTAAACAATCAAGGTTTATAAACAAGATAATCTAAACAATCAAGGTTTATAAAGAAGATAATTCAAACAATCAAGGTTTATAAAGAAGATAATTTAAACAATCAAGGTTTATAAACAAGATAATCTAAACAATCAAGGTTTATAAAGAAGATAATTCAAACAATCAAGGTTTATAAAGAAGATAATCTAAACAATCAAGGTTTATAAACAAGATAATCTAAACAATCAAGGTTTATAAAGAAGATAATTCAAACAATCAAGGTTTATAAAGAAGATAATCTAAACAATCAAGGTTTATAAACAAGATAATCTAAACAATCAAGGTTTATAAAGAAGATAATTCAAACAATCAAGGTTTATAAAGAAGATAATTCAAACAATCAAGGTTTATAAAGAAGATAATTCAAACAATCAAGGTTTATAAACAAGATAATCTAAACAATCAAGGTTTATAAACAAGATAATCTAAACAATCAAGGTTTATAAAGAAGATAATTCAAACAATCAAATTTTATAAAGAAGATAATTCAAACAATCAAGGTTTATAAAGAAGATAATCTAAACAATCAAGGTTTATAAACAAGATAATCTAAACAATCAAGGTTTATAAACAAGATAATCTAAACAATCAAGGTTTATAAAGAAGATAATTCAAACAATCAAGGTTTATAAAGAAGATAATTCAAACAATCAAGGTTTATAAACAAGATAATCTAAACAATCAAGGTTTATAAACAAGATAATCTAAACAATCAAGGTTTATAAACAAGATAATCTAAACAATCAAGGTTTATAAAGAAGATAATTCAAACAATCAAGGTTTATAAAGAAGATAATTTAAACAATCAAGGTTTATAAAGAAGATAATTTAAACAATCAAGGTTTATAAAGAAGATAATTCAAACAATCAAATTTTATAAAGAAGATAATCTAAACAATCAAGGTTTATAAAGAAGATAATTCAAACAATCAAGGTTTATAAAGAAGATAATCTAAACAATCAAGGTTTATAAAGAAGATAATCCAAACAATCAAGGTTTATAAAGAAGATAATCTAAACAATCAAGGTTTATAAAGAAGATAATCTAAACAATCAAGGTTTATAAAGAAGATAATCTAAACAATCAAGGTTTATAAAGAAGATAATCCAAACAATCAAGGTTTATAAAGAAGATAATCTAAACAATCAAGGTTTATAAAGAAGATAATCTAAACAATCAAGGTTTATAAAGAAGATAATCTAAACAATCAAGGTTTATAAAGAAGATAATTTAAACAATCAAGGTTTATAAAGAAGATAATTTAAACAATCAAGGTTTATAAAGAAGATAATTCAAACAATCAAATTTTATAAAGAAGATAATTCAAACAATCAAGGTTTATAAAGAAGATAATCTAAACAATCAAGGTTTATAAAGAAGATAATCCAAACAATCAAGGTTTATAAAGAAGATAATCTAAACAATCAAGGTTTATAAAGAAGATAATTTCCAATTCCAAAACGAACCTCCTTCCGAATTTCTCGTCGTTCATCTTTCAGTTTTTCTTCTAGATTTTGTTTTGCCTTTCTTTTCCGCTCAAGCTTCCGTTTCCGGAAACCGGTAAGATATTCCCTGCAATAAAAAAAAAAAAAAAAACGAATTAAGAAACGCAAAAAAGACGTCACTTATTTTCACTTGATAACAAAATGAGGCATAAATATCTGCGCTTGAAGTTGGAGAACGTTTGTTACTTTCAGAGTCGGTGAAAATTGGTTAAGTATTCTTTTAGTGAACAAAAGTGTAATTTTCTTTATTATTAAGCTAATTAAATGCTTAGTGTGGGATTTTGGTTTCATTTTTAAATAGTCATAAATCAAGTTTTTGTTTGTTGTCTGTATTAACTCCTTTGAAAATTTGTACGGATTTTTGATAAAAAAATATTCAAACTTGACAAATTTCCAACATAATTTTCTTAAGTATGCCAAATTTTCCAAGAAGTATTTTAGATGTTTTATGTTTAAAAATCTCAAGTATTTAAAATAAATAAATTATTTATTAAAATCAAACACATTGATGGGTTTCAAAATGTATCTGTCTCTTTACCTTTCTTATGGGGTAAGGTACATGATAAGTCATGAAAATGAAATGCCGTGGTAGACAAAATGTGTGAAAAGAGACAAACGGAAAACAGGTTAGAATGCAGGAGAAAAACAAAAACAAGAGATTTTGTATTTCGTTCAGAAAAAGTGAAGATTTGGAAACAATTTTATTTTGAAGGCACACACATGGGAGAAGGAAAAGATGATCTGATTGGACCATATGAGAAAATTTTTAGCGACATTGACAAGTAGGTGATATATTCTTCTTTATTTCTTTTTCCTTATTCTTTTTTTTTATTTTTAGAAAAAAGAAATAAAGAAGAATATGTCACCTACTTTTCAAATCATATTTCAATGTCGCTAAAAATGTTCTCATATGGTCCAATCAGATCATTTTTTCCTTCTCTCATGTGTGTGCCTTCAAAAAAAAATTGTTTCTAAATCTTCAATCTTTCTGAAAACGTTCGTTAATACGAACGAAACCGGTCAAATGTGTTGTTTTTGTTTTTCTCCTGCCTTTTAACCTGTTTTCCGTTTGTCTTTTTTCACACACACACCTTTGCTCAAATCTATTCGTAAGGATGTTCTCCCACCCCAACATATTAGTAATATTATTTATCTATTTAAATGTCGGTGCGATGCCGTATACGTGGGAAGAACAGTGCAAAGGTTTGAATCCAGAATCAAACAACACATCCCCCCTGCCATACGCCAGGGCCGACTAAATAATTTAAATAATTTAGTTAATACATCCGGGTCTGCTATTGCTGCCCATCTCATAAATAGCGCCGAATGTGCGTCGACGTACACTAGTGACTGGTTTTCTGTCATAAGTAGATCGCACTCCCTATTCCACCTCAAAGTCCTGGAAGCCATATATATCAAGTCAATCAAACCTTCCCTTTGTAAACAAAAGGAATGGCTTTTAGGACTTAATGTGATCAACTTATGACTCTCCTCCCCATAATTTTTTTTTTTTTTTCTCCTAAACTTGTCACTAGTGTTCATTACAAATTGTTTTTAGGTTTTAGTCGTATTCAATCACTTCCACGTTTTACTCTGATGAGTGTGGACGAAAACCGGTTCAGTACATTAATTAATTTCTTTTTAATCGTTTTCTCTCGTTTTTTTTATATATTTGTTTAATCTCATTCGACCCTCCAAAAAATGTCCCAAACGTCCGTATTCCTCGCCGTTATCAAATTTTGTACCACGAAAAATTTATTTAAATATATATATATATATATATATATAACAGAAAAATCAACCTCTCAGAGTCGGAACAGATCCAATAAACAGTAACAGATCTTCAATTAGACTAACACATGGCTCAATATCTTTCCAAATACGGTTAATGATAAATATATAAAAGGGAATCAGCCATCGGTAATCACCTGGTTAGTACAAATAGTTGTTCTGACAACTATTCCGATGGGTGGTTTTCTGTTTTACACAGTGCCAGGTCGAACTACCATCTCAATATTATTGAGGCGTTAGTTATTAACAATTCTCGACCTAGCCTGTGTAGACAAAAGATTTTGAAGCATCAGTTGGAGATCTTTAATGATTCAAAGCCACCATAACGTTGAGAGATTTACTTTTCTTTTTTTTTTTTTCTCTCTCAATCGTTTTCTCTAACTTAAACAATTTTCCTCTCATATCTCATTCGATTTTCTTAGTTTTTAATTTACCATTCTGACGTTTCCTCTTAGAGGGTCAGACGATAAGGCCTTAAGGAAAATTTTAGCAATTTTCTTTTTTTTTTCCACCTGCCCGTTTCATTGATTAAACTTATATATATATATATATATAAAGTTGTCTGTATGTGACCTCGCATCACAGTAAAATGGTTGATCATCTAAGCGCCAAACTAACCATTGATTTGAAATCAACACTTATGCCATGATAGACGGCAGAAGTTCTTGAACATTGTTTAAACTCATTATTCAAAACTAAATCACGTAAAAATCACATTGGAAACATATTCAGACATTTGTTAGCGATCCGTTTCCAAGACGATCGAAGAATATACTTCAGAATCATTTCACTAACAAAAATAAAAATACACACAAAAAGTCAATATTTTTTTAGTCAAATGATCGTAGGTATTCGACATTCTTTTTTTTTTTTTTTTTTTGTTTTTTTTTAACATAGTTCACTCCAAACAAGGCAGGCCGCCACTGTAGACGTAAGGGGCTACTGAGAAAAAAGAAAAGGGGAGAAGATAGGGGGCGGTCAACCTAGACTGGGATCTGCGCAGCGAGATGTCTGTTTACATTAGTTTTAAACTTCTGCATATCTGTACTGTCGGGGAAACAGGGGGCAGGAAGGGAGTTCCAGAGGCCAGCAGTATGAGGAAAGAAGCTATTTGAGTAGAAGGCTCTCCAACATCTGGGGACCTCCACAGTGAATGAATGAGATTTAGTTGATTGTCGAGTTAGTCTAGTGAATTTTCGTCGAGAGGGCACCAGAGTAGCCAATTCATCGGAGCATAACCCATTGAAGTATTTGTAAAACAAGCACAAGGATGCCACATTGCGGCGATGGGACAGAGACTGGAGCTTGGTTGACAGTGCGGGACCTATTAGGTTGGCGATTCTTTTTTGGACCTTGTCAAGGAGGGAGAGACTAGTAGATGATGCGCCAGCCCAGATGTGACAACAATACTCCATGCATGGGCGGATGGTGGCTTTGTAGAGATACAGGATAATGCCAAGTGTGAGGAGTTTACTAGCATGGTAGAGGGAGCCAACCTTCTTTGCGGCAGCCTTGGCAATGTCTTCAATGTATTTGTTCTAATTCATGTTACCTGTGAAGGTTAGGCCGAGGAGTTTGAATGATGAACTCTCAGGTAGGGTGTTATTTGCCATGGCAATCGGTGGTTGCAAAGGTTCCTTGTAATTATTGAAGGAAAGGAGCTTTGTCTTTGCGGCATTAAAAGTTACCAACCATTTATGACCCCAATCCACTACAGCCTGGAGGTCATTTTCTAAAGATTCAGCCATTGCCTCGGATATGATTGCGTCGGTTTTATCATTATAAATGGTACATTTTTTATGGTTATTGATTTTTACTAAAGCATCACCACTTATAAAGGTCCAAAGGCCACTCGAGGATAAGGGTCAATGATAGTCAGATGGACGGTGAAACAATCATGTGTTGTTCTATAGATAAAAAAGATTATTCTTTTACGCTATCACAGTTGTTTTTTTTTTTAATCGCTTCTATGTTGTATTTTTCAAAACGTCCACACAAAACCAACATGGGCCAAAAATGTTTTTACTTCTTTTTTAGCCTTTCTAAGTATCATTTTTGGAATCCTTGCATGGTGCAATTTTTAAAACAATTCATTAAGTTTTGGCTTTAAAACTGCAGTTTTTGTAAACTACCGTAGTCGGATTTTGCCGCCATTCGGCTCCAAAAAACGAGATTTGGTCTAGTTTAAATTGGCCTAAAAATAGGGTTTTAGTGTTGTATTACTGGTTATTACTGGCTATTAAGTTCACCAACTCTTTTAGTTCTCGTCGACTTCGCTGTCTATTCAAAGGGGCGATATGTCGTATTTACTTAGATCTGTTTCTCGAATCGCCGTCGTCCTATACTGACTCACGTGCGTGCTTTTCAGTCGCTGGTCGCTAATATTCGTACTGCCTTTTTTCGCCTGCAAACCATTGTCGCATCGCTTGTTCCTGCCGCTGTGTGACTATTTGTGCTCCTTCTTCTTCTGCAACAATTTGTTGCCAACTACTATGGCTGTTGTTCCTTGTTCTCGCAGGCGTCGCTGTCTCATTCTTAACGGGCTGTTGTCCTCGCTCTCTGAAATCAATTTCTTAATAAGTACAACAAGTCTTTCTTTTGTTTTAGTGAGCCATTTTTATTTTATTTAGCCGACTTGAACGGTTCCGTTGCTAATAAGAGAGAGGTCGCGCTAACTAAATTTGCTAGTTTTCTCTTAACTTAATAGAGAGAGGAGGTGAAGAGTTCACTACTGGCTCTTATATTTTTGTCAATCAGCATCTTTCTCGTAACCGCTTACATGATTGGCGATGTTGACTCGTCGCTCCCCAGTCAATTACTGATAAAATCCCAATTCAATTCTCTCACGGTGGACAGCTCTGACGTCACAAACCTCGTGATATCCAGGTGTGCCCTGAGCTTTAACCCTAAGGTCAGACAGTTGTCATCGTGATCGTGGGAAACACATCGAACGAACTGCACGGGGATGACTCCGGTACAAATCGTGTAAGTCAAACCCATCTTAACTAGATGCGTCCAAGCCATTATCTAACACTAGTAGTCGAATCGTTCTGATATTGCCCATTTTTCTTAGATTTTAGGTGAAGATGAAATTGTGTTAAAATCAAAAACATCTGAAGAGGGTGCATGATTTGGCATGGAATTTCCCTTGATAGCAAAAGTTAGAAGTGGATGGAGTAAGTTCAGGTAACTTCTGCCATTACTATCCAGCAGAGTGTTACCACTGTCGACCAGGAGAATAGGCTACTAGACATGTGTACAAAGTGTGATGATATATGGAAGTTCTTCCTCTTTGCGTGTCTTTGAAGCAAGTGGTCATACGAGTTTTCCACTTTTTTACATAATTCTTTGCATTATTGTTGTACTCTGCAAGATCTTTCATGTTGCACCGGTTGGGCAGTAGAGGGCAGACCAGGCAGTGCTGCATCGTATGGTCCACCCCTCCACATTCACAGATGGTTGGCTCAGTTTTGTAGCCCTATCTAACAATAGCAACGTTTGATCGTCCCATTCCCGTTCTCAGGCAGCGTAGTGTTCCAGTGGATCCTAGTTGCGTCTGAGCAAAGAGGGAGGGCCTCAGGAAGGGATTCCCATGTCAGTAAGAGAGGGGGGGGGGGGCCATTTTCTGGTCCACAGCTGTAGTTTGGTCTTTTCCTAAGATATTGTTAGGGGCTCGATATGGCTGAGGAAGCTTCTCTTTGACTTAAGTTTTTAGGTCGTTTGTTCCCGTCCAGGAAGGAGATGGCATTCATCACTGATAGCCTTTGTGATCTCTACTCAGCTGGCAACTTCCCGTCTCACATCTGCTGGAGCAATACCAGTGAGGAAATGCAGGTTGTTCATGTTGGTAGGCTTCGGGCAGCCAGCGATCAAGCGGCAGGTGTTGTTCAATGCTGGGTCTGACTTTTTTAGCATGCTAGTTAAAGCTAGTGATCAAATGGGTCCATTAAGTGTTTTCAATTTTAACATGACGTCTCGACACTAGTTTTAAATCGAACTAAAAAACGCTTTAAAATGAGTTAAAACACAAATAAACTTATCTGGATAGGTAGAAGAGTAATATATTTTGCATTTTGCATCATTTATTTGTTGCCTATTTGTTTTGGGGTTTTTTTTTCACCCCTTTTTCGTTGTTAGCTGTCTTTATAAATACCCCTTTTGTTTATTAAATCGTTAGGTGAAAGTACAGAATAGTTAATAAATCCTACACCTCCCTATGTGAAAAATGGGTTTCTAAATCATAACCTTATTATTTCAGCACGGTCCGTAAACTGCATAAGTACTCTTTAGGGGTTTTAATGTTATGTAGACTGTTTATTTTTACTAAAACATGGTTTAAGTTTTTTTTTTTTAAAGATGTTTTGGAATAGTGCCGAAACTCATTTCACTCTAAATAATTTACGTGACTAAAATAAGATTTAACAGACTTAAGCTTTAGTAATATTAAAAGAAAAGGCGGAATTCCTGGATTAGACTAAAACAATTCATTTTATTTTCATTTTTAAATTAAAAACAAATCGTTAGACTCAAAACATCGTAGCCGCAGATTTGAGTTTAAACAACGAAACGTTAATAATTAATTAATCTTGGTTAGATTAAGTTTAGAAAACCAAAAACAGATAATTCAGTTTCAATAAATTTGGAAACCGAAATTCACTGCAGACATTTAAAGGCGATTTAATAAAAACGCTCTCCGATGTTAGAAAAAAAAAAACACGTGGTTGGAACGAAGAAGCGATGTCGAAATGCAATCGGACAATTCTTAACACAGACAACTAAAACGTTTATTACCTTCTTGCAGTTTCATCAAAACTGATAAATAATTTAGTTTGTCGGTTCTTGGCACTTTTTTGAGGTTTTTTCTGCGGTCCGGAGTTCTTTTTCTGCTGCGGTGACATGTTTTTAACCCGAACGGTCGAGAGTGAATTAAAAAACTTGTTTGCGTTGGACGAACCTTCCCAAACATTGGTGACAAATGAATGACTCAATGGTAGAGCAAAGGACCGGAAGGAAGTTAAAGGTTCTCGCCTCTTTTGAAATGCTTAAAAATCCTAAGAAGAAAACAAATATTTAAAGCAAATAATATTCCACATTTCAGATGTTGCATCTAAACACGTTTCTGATTAATCTAACAAACGAAAGGACACATGATTTTCTTTCATGGATCGACGAAGCTGACTATTTTGGGGGATTCTTTAAAGCAGGTGCGGTATTTTTGTTGTTTATAATGTTCAGCGTCACAACGATAGACTATTTGGTGCTTCTACGAAGACGCGTGAGTATTAAGTTATCAATACAAAAAAAAAAATTATTATATACTTACGCAGCAGATTTAAATAAGTATCCTCACAAAAAAGTAGGAAAAATAATTGGCACATGTCCGTTTTTCACAACTTTTTACTGACCAGTTTTTTTTTCTTTTTTCGGTGTACACTTATCTATCAGGCTGCTAGAGAATTCCGGGGTTTTGGGAAATTATTTTCAAATATTTTACATTTTAGGAGGGGGGATCAGTTTCCAATGTAAATTCAACGTAGACTGATCCGCCTCTTTTTGACCATCTCAAATTTTTTTAAAATCTTTTTCGGTGTATAATTACCTATCATGTCAATAGAGAATTCCGGTGTTTTCGGAAAGAAATTTTTTAAAATTGAGATTTTAAGACGGGGGATCAGTTTTCAATCTAAATTCAACGTAGACTGATCCCCCTCTTTTTGACCATCTCAAATTTTTAAAATTATTCTTCTGCTTACAATTACCTATCATGTCGCGGGGTTTTTGGAAAGAAATTTTTAAAAATAAGATTTTAAGACGGGGGATCAGTCTTGTTCGCCTCATAGTTCGCTTTTTGCAACTGTTTACGTCTTAAAATCTCAATTTTTTAAAATTTCTTTCCAAAAAACCCGGAATTCTCTCGCGACATGATAAGTAATTGTACACCAAAAAAAGATTTTTTTTAAATTGAGATGGTCAAAAAGAGGGGGATCAGTCTACGTTGAATTAACATTGAAAACTGAAAATTTTTTCCAAAAACCCCGGAATTCTCTAGCAGCCTGATAGATAAGTGTACACCGAAAAAAGAAAAAAAAACTTGTCAGTAAAAAGTTGTGAAAAACGGACTGTGGGAAAAGACGAACATGTGCCCAGTTGTTTAGCTATGGTTTGTTCGTTCTTTATTTTTATATATGTATTTTACTTTGATTTTCTTCGTCGTAATTTATCGTCTGCCAGTCTTCAATTTTGCGCTTCAACTATCGGGCGCTTCCGTAACCTGTCCGAACGTTGACGACGCGAAGTCACGGAAACATGGTGCATCATCTATAAGAGTACCAAAATGTTTATGGATTTTAAATAGAGAAAACGAGTGATGAAAGGGAAGTAACTCTACTTTCCCTAAATCTCACCGATGTGTGGGGAGTTAATGTTGCTCGATTTCCGGTAAAAATCAAAATAAATATTAACATTTTACTGTCGTCTATAGGTAAGCTCATTTTCTGTTCTACTTGCTTTTTGTTCCTTAGCAAACATAATGTCATTCTTATTCTCACCGAGATGCACTTAATATGTAAATATTAAACATCAAAATAAGTAAATATTAAATATCAAAATTAATTAAAATATCAAGGAATAATTTCATATATCTTTCTCGTTTCTTTCACTCACATCTGTTAATGTGATTCGTAAAACAAAACAAAACGTTGCTTTACTGCAAATTATCTAACATTATTTTGATGGCAAAAAATCCCACAAACATTTATTTATGAAAATCAGAGCCTTTCTCTTTGTTATGGATGGCTCAAATAACCTGAAACCAACACAAGTTCCGTCAACCGGGGCTACTTTGATAATCCTATGTTAACCTAGCCACCAGGGGGCTTCTTCAATATAGGACCCAGAGGCTTCGGCGTTGTCCGGGAGAAAAGTGCTAAATGTCCTAGATAGAGCTACTGTAGTGTTTCTCTTTGGATTATTGTGCAGATGAAAAGGAGGGGGTCGGTAAGAGTGATTTTAGTAGTGCTCTGGAGGCCTTCATGATTTTCTAAACACTCGGCGTTGTCCGGGAGAAAAGTGCTCAATATCCTATTTTGCTTGCGGAAAGGAGGGGGGAGAGCCCCGGGCAACGCCGGGTACCCGTGCTAGTATTTTATATTTCCTGCCAATGCTAGTCCAGTGCGAGAATTTCTTGGAAATGTGGTTGCCAGTATGTTTGAGGACTACATTTCACGAAAGGAGAAAACATCACAAAAACGTGGAGCAAAGATAACTCCAGGAACAGCTGATTGTAAAAAAAACAACAACACCGAAAGTGCTCCCCCCAGAACCTGAAAGTTCCAGTAAAAAGGAGCTGAATGTTTGCGTCATTTTCGACTGCTGGGATCCTCCTAGTGTTGGAAAATGAAAAGTGGATTTGGAGAAATGTGACAAATGCGATCTATCTACACCCTCTCTCTCTCTCACAGACGTGATGTTGCTAGTCTCAGTCTTTTCTATAAATACTATTATGGCATGTGTTCTTTGGAATTGTATGATCTAATTCCCGCTTCTTTTGTTCCAGGTTGTTGGTCTAGTGGTCTCTAGCAATTCACTGTTTTGATACCTCATTGTAGTACAGCTTCCTATTTCAGTAGTTTCTATCGAAGAACCGCAGGCTTGTGGAACTCTCTTCCTGCTGACTGTTTTCCTCCTACCTATAATCTTGATCTTTTCAAGACTAAGGCTAATAGGCATTTCCTGTCTTTGTGATAACCATATAAAAAAAAGTAAACGGTGCCTTAGTGATTATTGCAGCTGTGCCTAGTCATCTTTTTCTCTTAGGATAAATGTTTACGTCCCTTGTTATAATGATGTATGGGTTAGGGTTATAATTTTTTGATGTAAAAAAAAAGCATAATAAGCTTGAATAAAAAAAAATTTCTTCACTTTTTTGAGAAGATCAAACCCTAAATGTTATTCGTTCAGGGAATTTCGGATTTTTTTTTTTTTTTTTGCACAACGGGAATGACAATGTAGGAATAAATGCTCCAAAAATCTATCATCATAATCCCGATTGACGGTACTGTCTACTAAACCAACAGTGACAATATGGTGTATAGGCATAGAATATAGATTAAAATAAGTTGTAATATGCATGGCAAGCCGAGAAACAGCAAAATCGATGACTGGCATGTTAAGCCCCTGCCTTTCCTTCTCTACTCGTTATGTATACGCTATACTCACGTTAACACACGGTTTCCGTAAGTTCAACAAAGTTAAGCAGCGTTGAGACTAGCCAGTACTAAATGGGTGACCATTTGGGAAGATCAGCTGATGTGACAAAAAATCTCTTCAAATTAATCTACAAATCAATCATATACAAAACGGTTTCGGCATAAAATAATCCAACAATGATTGATATGCCGTGAAACATAACAACAATCAATCAATCTGCATGTTTTGCCTCACGCTTTTCTTTTTTCCTTTACTTTCTTTTTCCTTTCTGACAGCTATGCTCACATAAAAGTTGAAAGGAGAATTACATACAACCATTGTCTACAATGACGTCCGCAAAACCAGGTCACATGACCAATTCACAATTCATACATTTCGTATGACTCGGATGATTCTATTGTTAGCATTGGTTTCCCGATATATTTCTTGTTAGAATTCTTTCTAGAAAGACATCAAGTAATTACGAAAGGGACCACGTTAAGGTTGCCAACATCCTAAGTGAAAGTGTTTGTGGAATGAACTGGATCTTTTTGTATCGAACGCATTTAAAGGATGCCATAAGCATGAAGAACAGGTTGAGGGAAAGAGAACAAAACAGATTTTTTTAGTTGTTGGGTTTTACGGCATATAAACCATCGATGGGTCATTTTATTCCTTTTTTAATGGAAATCGCTCCAAACAAGGCATGAAGCCACTTAATGTAAGGATAAAAAAAATACTACTTCAAGGTAAAAAACTAGCCAACGATAAGTGTTGGATGGATAGATTAGGAGAGTAGAAATTGACTAACTTGGGTGTTTTAATTGTTCATTAAGTCATTAGAAATGATGATAATAATTTTTATATGAAAATTAAATAAAACATTAAATAAAAAATTAAATAAAAAATTAAATAAAATTTAAATAAAAAATTAAATAAAAAATTAAACAAAAAATTAAATAAAATTTAAATAAAAAATTAAATAACGGCCGTAATTTTATATGGAGAGTAGAAAGTGACTAACTTGGCTTTACTTTCGGCAGCCTCGTAACTCTTGTTTCCCTTTATTTTGCCCGTCAGTCCTCACATTCCATAAGCGATGTTTCTGACAAAGGGGAAATAATTGCTGTTTTCTGGGTAGGAATCTATCCATGGCTAGTTTTTAATCTTGAAGTAGTATTTTTTTTTTTAGCTCTTTACATCAAGTGGCTTCATGCCTTGTCCGGAGCGATTTCCATAAAAAAATAAAATGAATATTTTTATAATATATCTAGATAAATACCGAGTGGGAATACTGGCGAAGCATACCCCACCCCTCGTTATATTTTACGGCGTGTGTACACTAGTACTAATACTAGTAATAATAATTTGTTAATTCCATACCATAACAATCGACGGCCGGTTGGTTGCGTCATAAATTCCTAGGACTTTATTTCAAATTTAAGCGTGACAGACTAATAGAAATGTCATTTCAAACCTAAGCGTGACAGACTGATGAACAGGGGCTCTGATACAGATGAATAGACGTATCTAAAAACAACAAAAACAAAACAATTATTTGCCCCCCCCCAAAAAAAAAATTAAAAAAGATGGCGCGAGAAACTTGTTGAGGTGAACTTGTTGAATATTAAAACCTAACAATCAACCAAGGACATTTGTTACTATACTAGGAGAGTAGAAAGTGACTAACTCGGCTTTACTTTCGTCAGCCTCGTAACTCTTGCTTCCCTTATTTTGTCCTTTAGTCCTCACATTCATAAATGCGTTAGATACAAAAAGAGTGAGTATCAAGAAGAGCCAGCAGAAGAATGAATGAAGAGAAAAACACTGCGAAAGAGAACGGGTGAAAAAGATGAGGATGGGACATTGAAACACTACTTATGATATTCTCACTGCTCGTTTAATATTATCAAACATTGCTAGTTTTAAGGGAAGCTGGACAAACGTACAAGAGTCGTAATTTGCAATTAACTCATCAAGTGTTTCTGTCCATCACTTTCCCCCACTTTTATTTAATTCTCTCTCTCTCTCTCTCTCTCTCTCTCTCTCTCTCTCTCTCTCTCTCTCTCTCTCTCTCTCTTATATATATATATATATATATATATATGACAAAGAGAGACACACGAGTAAAGTAGTAATGCTATTTACCCCCCTTCAATCTAACCCGAGCTCAATGGCTGACCCAATGGGTTATGCAGATTTTCTTCTCATTCCAACGTTTCGATTATTTTATTCTCCCACCTTATTTGGTTTTCTTGTGTCAAACTCTGGGAAATCGTCATGGAATTTTGAACATAACCCTTTATTAGAGTCCTAGGTGGGTGGGGTGTACACAGTTCAACACGTCGCACCTGGAGAAGGCCGAGGAGCAAAACTGACCGAAACGTGATAACAACAACAACAACCAAGATGAGGATACTAGTCCGAAAATTGTGAATAAAAATGAAAATGTTTTTGTAATCAAAATCCAAACAAGCTGCCCTTTTGTCTAACCTTAACGTCTTCATGAAAATAATCAGATGTTTTTGTGGTTTTTGTTTCAGTGAAGCCGTTTTGTGTAAATTAAGTGGGAAGGAAGGCGTCGAGGAAAATGGAGAAAGATGCCGACATTCTCAGCAAATATCGATTGGTTACAAACAAACTGAAAAAGTAAGTGTTTTTTAATTTTTTTTTACAATCTCCATATTTCTTTTTTTTCTGCCATTTCAGATAAAAAAAATTCATTTTTCTTTTTGTTTTTCTTTAGATTCACACCATTAATAATAAGTAAATCTTTACATATTAAACATAAAAATAATTTTAAAACTATTATCTATATAAAACTTAATTATGTACGTCGACTTACCTTATCAATTTCGAAATATTCTTAGTTAACTTTTAGCGCTCGTATTTTTAGTTCTTGTGGTCATAAAACGCCACGTCACGTGGCATTAGAATTAGTCATCTTGGTTTAAATAACCTGTGAAATCTCAAGAATATTGCGTATTTTAATCAGAATGTAAGGTATGAAATATCAAAATGAAAAACAGTTTTCCTTTCTAGTTCGTCAGTTTTGAGCATTTTTTCATTTTTAACTTGGACTTGAAAGCATTTAACATAAAGGCATATGGAATTAACATCATTGAATGCTTATTTTATCCTCTTTCCAATTGTCCCCCAAATAAAAGAAATATAACTTGCTAAAGCACATTAGGTGTGAAATATTGTCGTTGTCCTCTTTCCATCCATATAATCTTTTAAAAATTGACCCCCAAATAAAAGAAATATGACTTGCTAAAGCACATTAGGTGTGAAATCTTGTCGTTGTCCAACGAAAAGACATTATCGGCTTATAATGCTACTGTTTTCTTTTTGTGTTTCTTTAGATTCATCCACGTTTTTTTAAAAGTGGCTTCGTCTGTCAATTTGTCATACTTTAGTTTGAAATAGTATTTTCATTGGTTGGAGGTGAAATGGCTACCGACACGGACTGACATGCTAAGTTCGAATACTGTCGGTTCCCTAGCACTATTTTCACTCGTGGATGTTGGCAACCTTCATGGGGTTCGTCTTGTGAGTATCTAATTCTAAAACAGAATTGGGAAAACCAGTGCCCACAACACAATCAAGCCGGTCAAAATATTTTTAATGCATAATTTTCCAAGCAGTTATCAGGTGTTTTACATTTCCCCCCCCCCTTTTTACATATATTTTATTGGTTTTATGTACTTGTTAATGTAAGTTGATTTTATTATTAAGACTGTGTATAATATGTATTATCGTATCATGATAAAAATAAGTATTTTCTCCATCTTCTGTAAAAAAACAAATTGTATATGTAACAAACATAACAAATTTTGTAAAAATTATCAAAATTGATTCTTCAAACATTATTTTGTTCATAAAGTATTTGATTTTGTAAAATATTGAATCAAGACTAAAAAGCAACTCAAGAATAAGGATTAACGAGATGGATGGATTGTCAGTTGAATGATGAAAAATATTATGAGAGGATTGAAAATGATACATCACATATGTACTGATTCACCTCCAATTTTTCCATTCGTGCATATTTTCAACATCTGGTGATGTCACATTAACAGGATTTCCTAAACTCGACTGAGATCAAAAGATGACTTTTTTTGACTAATGAGTCACCATTTATCAAGACTAAAAGCCACTCAAGAATAAGGATTAATGAGATGGATTGTCAGTTGAATGATGAAGAATATTATGAGAGGATTGAAAATGATGAATAGAATGAATCAAATTTGATGACTTAGGACGGTTTATGACGAGTGTTTCCTAGAATTAGATTCTAAGATGACCATGTTGTAGCCCCCAGGGAAGAAACTCTGTTCGTAGAAATTCTGTTTCATGTTAGCCGTGCGGGGAAAGAAGAGAAGTTCTTGCTGTGAATGTCTTACAAGGAGGAACCAGAGATTGAAGCTGAGTCGAGCACCTTCGATGGAAATAACGATAGAGTAGAGAAAGACTAGCAGTCTCTTCTGTTAGAAAAGAGCTGAAGAAAACAGAAGATGTCTTCGTCCACTAGATTGTGAAGTCAATTTTGTACCCTGGCATGAGTGCTCTAAGAGACACCTCCCCCAGATGGGGCAGCAGTACCACCCCATCTTAGGACGTATCTGACTCTTCTACAGGTAGAGGATTGCATCACTAGTCGTGTAATTCCTGTGTTTCAGTACGGTAGAGATGGCGG
The DNA here is from genome assembly GCA_963556195.1 of Sepiola atlantica. Lineage (NCBI taxonomy): Eukaryota > Metazoa > Mollusca > Cephalopoda > Sepiida > Sepiolidae > Sepiola > Sepiola atlantica. The sequence goes on along the minus strand of OY744538.1, from coordinate 4,384,103 downwards.
ATAATTTGGGGGATTTTTTTTTTTTATTATTTATTTTTATTCCAACTGGACCCTATTTTTGTATGAGCTTTTCTTATTCGTTTCCAGGCGTTTTCTTAAGAAGCCAAATGTTGCAGAAGGAAGTGAACAGTTTGGTAAGTTCTTTCTTCTCTATTTTGGAATAACGACGAAAAATGACAAAAACAAACACATTGTTTTACAGTTTCTAAAGAAGTCCGGAACACAATGTGCCAGGTGGTGGAAAAAAAATTAAAATTTCCTATCCCAAAATACGGCTAAATGATGCAGATTTAAAAATGAGGGGTTTAGATGTGAAACAATGCAAAAAAAAAGTAAATCAAAAACCCTTTTCTTCAAAAATGATAACCTTTAAAAAATGAGGGGTTTAGATGTGAAACAATGTAAAAAAAAAAAGTAAATCAAAACTGATAACCTTTTGAACTTGACCATTCACATGAAAAATGGTGTAATAATAAAGACTAACACCCAAAACTAATGATTAAAATGACATAAGATGTATTTATAATAAGATGTATTTATAATAAGATGTATTTATAATAAGATGTATTTATAATAAGATGTATTATAAATACATATATTATAAATACATATATTATAAATACATATATTATAAATACATGTATTGTAAATACATATATTTATTATAAATACATATATTTATTATAAAGACATGTATTATAAATACATATATTATAAATACATGTATTATAAATACATATATTTATTATAAATACATATATTATAAATGCATGTATTATAAATACATGTATTTATAATACATGTATTATAAATACATGTATTTATAATACATGTATTATAAATACATGTGCTATAAATACATCTATTACGAATACATGTATCATAAATACATATACTTTTATAATGCTTCTTTTTTTATCAATTGAAATATATAAATTTGAGACAATTAAGGGCATTCGGGGTACAGATGGGGTCTTTGCAAAGTTTAAAATTAATTTTCAAAATATCCACAACTGTGGCAACCCTTTGAATTGCTTCGTTATTAATTTTTGGGCCATATAGTGTCATAGAAATTAGACCATTTTTGCCAAAATTGTAGAATTTCCGTTTTTTTACTTTAAAAAATTATGAGTTAGAGCTCAAAGTTGATGAAAAAAAAAATCTACAATAACGGCAAGAATTTGATTTTTGTGCAGTTTTTTATTTTTTATTTATTATTAAGAGCATTAAATTCTGCTTCTAACCAGTGTCAGGCGATAATTCTTTGCGCATTATGATGGAAACAGAAATTTGGCCTAATCCTCAAAGAAGCCTGGAATTTGAGTGTCTTGGACATTTTTTTCTCTTTTTTTTTATTCTGTTAGATTATCAAATTCTGCATCCAACAAGCCTTCAAAAACTCTCAAATGATAATTCTTAACTGAGTTACAATCAAAACAAGAATGATGCTTCAATCAGATAATTCAGCTCTAGACTTCCCGAAAGTTGAGTTTATTGGAAAAAAAATGGTTTTAATCAGTAAGAACATAAAAATTCATCTTCCAACAAAAAACTCTCAACAATTTGCAGGCGATAGTTTTTGGCTGAGATATCAATTGTTTTCCATTTGCAAGAATAATAAACACACACTGTGCAGAGATTATGACGTTCGAAAAGTTGTGAATGTAACAACAACCAAGATGAGGATAATAGTCTAAAACATAACAGCAAATAATGTGCACGGGGTAATGTAAATGTAGATCGCAAATAATGTACATGCGGCATCGCATATAATGTAAATGAGATCGCAAATAATGTACACGAGGCATCGCAAATAAGGTACACGAGGCATCGCCAATAATGGACACGGGGCATCGCCAATAACGTGCACGAGGCATCGCCAATAATGGACACAGGGCATCGCAAATAATGTGCACGAGGCATCGCAAATAATGTGTTGAGGCATCGCCAATAATGTGCACGAGGCATCGCCAATAATGGACACGGGGCATCGCCAATAACGTGCACGAGGCATCGCCAATAATGGACACGGGGCATCGCCAATAATGGACACGGGGCATCGCCAATAACGTGCACGAGGCATCGCCAATAATGGACACGGGGCATCGCAAATAATGTGCACGAGGCATCGCAAATAATGTGCACGAGGCATCGCAAATAATGTGTTGAGGCATCGCCAATAATGTGCACGAGGCATCGCCAATAATGGACACGGGGCATCGCCAATAACGTGCACGAGGCATCGCCAATAATGGACACGGGGCATCGCCAATAATGGACACGGGGCATCGCCAATAACGTGCACGAGGCATCGCCAATAATGGACACGGGGCATCGCAAATAATGTGCACGAGGCATCGCAAATAATGTGCACGAGGCATCGCAAATAATGTACATGAGACATCGCAAATTCAGCTGACAATTATTTTTATGGTAAACCGGTGATTTATTATTTTAAAAAGATTTAAATTGTTGCAATAAATAAAATTAAATCTTAAAAAATGTAAATTATATTTATTTAAATTATATTTATTTAAAAGTATTTTCATGATGAGAAGAAAGAGTAGGTCATAAACGAGGGAATTTTCTCGGATCTCGCTAGTTCAATATTATTGATGTAAGCTGCCTTGGAGGTCACAAAATGACCTTATGAGTATAAACATGGTTTTTATTTTATTTTTCTACAGCGGCTTTGGCCAAGAATCTACGGCGCCAAGAATGTCCTCAATATTCTGGCTTTTGCTGCTTAGCACAAGCAAGGTAAATAAAAATGTTTTTCTTTTGTCTTTTTTTTAATGCACTAACGAGCCGTCACTTATCAAGGCTGAAAGGCCACTCGAGGATAAGGTTTGATGAGTTTGTCAGGAGGACAGCAAAACAATGACATTAGGATTGGTAACAATGGTTGAAATTGGACAGAAGTTAGATTATTTAAGAGGACGGCTCAACAATAATTTGTTAACATTGGACTTGAAAACGACCATGTTGTAATCAGCTAGGAAGCAGCCCCGTGGTAATGTGTTCCACGGACAGATAGTTCTTGGAAAGAAACTTTGCTCATGGAAGTTCCGTTTAGTTTTAGATACACAAAGAGAGAAAGGAAAATTATTTACAGTTGTTGTAGCTAGACGAGTTCTTGTTGTAAATATTTTACAGGGAGCTCAATCGAGCACCTGCCATGAAAATAACGATAGAGTAGAGAAAGACTAGCAACGTCTCTTCTGTGAGAAAGAGGTTGTAGGGAGGAGAAGAGGACCCCCCCCCCTCCAACCATCACTAAATTTCGAAGTCTGTTTTGTACTCTGTCAAGGCATAAAAAGGGTACTCTGAGCAGCAGCTCCCCAGATGGGGTAACAGTACCTCCCCATCTTGGGGCGTATTTGACTCTTATACAAGTAGAAACTTGCGTACAGAATTAGTTTGTTTTGTATTAACAGGAGTACCTGGATATACGACTATAGTCATGTTGACAAATCGGTTCCCGTTAGACCACCAAAGTTAAGTGACGTTGAGGTTGGCCACTATCAGATGGGTGACCATTTGGGACGACCAGGTGTTGTCTGTAACAAAAGAGCTGTTCAAATTTAAATTGATCTACAAATCCATCGTATAGAAAAACATGTACAATTTTTTTTTTTGCTGATGAGTCAGCATTTATCAAGGCTAAAAACCACTCGAGGATAAAGGTTAATGAGATAGATAGATTGACAGTTGAATGATGAGCAATACTAAGAGAGGATTGAAAATATTCACATAGGCAGACATAAAACAACAGCCGACCCCGAAAAACAGCAATTCTTCCCCCTTTGTCAAAAACTATGATCCTGAAATATGAGGACTAAAGGACAAAATAGGTAGGAAGCAAGTGACGAGGCTGTCAAAAGTAAACCCTACATCCACTTTCGACTCTCCATAATCTCAGCATTAAATGACCCAATGATGGTTGACACACCGTAAAACCTAACAACAGCAACAACAACAGGAGATCCCTGTCCCAGGATTCATGATCTATCAATATTAATACGCTGGCGTCTACCTACCTGTGTAACGCTCTGACACCCCTTTTTAAAAAGATAGGATCGTCCGAAATTTATTTATTTTTTTATTTTTTAACGGTGACCTTAATATACATCGGGGAGGTGGGGGCGTTAGTACTTACTTTTGCCCTACAGATTGGCCTTTTCAAGTGGATGCTGACTGGTCATTATCTCAAGTGGTCTCATAAGTGTGATTAATAATTAAAGCCAAAATGCATTCTGGTGGATTTTTACGAAAGTATCTATATATTTTTTAAAAGGATTTTTTTTAAATATTACGCTATTGCCTTTTTGATTTTAGTAAATATTCAATTGATTGTAAGAAGAAAAAAAATTTCATGTGTAATTATTAAAGTTAGATTGATACAAAAAATTCAGACACAGATGTAAATTTGTCTCATAACTTTATTAATATAGATTCTAACTTTATTAATATTGATTCTAACTTCATTATTTTCACTGTGTTTCTCTGTTCATATATTGAAATCTTTATTTTCTGCTTTTAGATGTGAGCACACTTTGGCTAATGCTGCAGGCGAAGGTCAAGCCCTGACTGAGGCGGCCCGAGCATTCCTTGAAGCAGAAATGGCAAATCGCGATCTCAAATGTCCAAGCTTTGAAGAACATCTCTCGGCCTCCATCAATTGTTACAGCCATGCAATCAGAGTAAGTTTTACATTTGACGACAACGTGTGAAAATATTCTCTTGATTCTTCTCTTGAGAGGCTGGTATACCGATGAAGAACGCCGCCGCCAATTTAACTTAAGTATACATTTTTTCATTTAACTAATAGTTTGTTCTGTTGGAACCATCCTGAATTCTCCAGACCTTAAATGATGTCTAGCATCACGAAAATTGCTGTTGTCTTGACTGGGTTGTATGTGGAGGTTTTCAATCCTCTCATATTATTCATCATCATTCAACTGTCAATCTATCTATCTATCTATCTCATTAGTTCTTATCCTCGTGTGTTTTTTAGCCTTGATAAGTGGTGACTCTTTATTAAAAAAAAAACAAAAAAGAGAGTTCCTTGTGAAATAAGTTGATGCAGTTCCGAAGCAGCTTGAGAATGCTGGTGGCGAATGCTGGCACCCATATTGAATTCTAAAAAAAATCCTGTTATACAATCAATTTCTTGTAAGAATTACATTTCAGTAATCAATTACGAGCACGTGATAATAGGGAGTTACTTTCCAATCATTCCGTATCAGGTACTTGTTATAAAGGCGCATTTAAGGGTGCATTTGAAATGATTTGGCCAACAATAATTATAAACTTAGTAGAAGCATCTCCTAAAACGTGAGAAAGCAACAAAAAAAAAATAATTGCCCTTTTGGTAACAATTGAAATAGTTATTTCATTTTTGTTTAAAAATGAAATTTAATCGTTTTAAAACCTATCACACATGTCAAAACAATTTGCGCTTAGTGATAAAAATGTTATTTTAAACTTTAGCGTCACAGACAAAAAATATTATTTTAAACTTTATCGTCACAGACAAAAAATGTTGTTTCAAACTTTAGCATGACAGACAAAAAACTGTTATTTTAAACTTTAGCATGACAGACAAAAAACTGTTATTTTAAACTTTAGCGTCATAGACAAAAAACTGTTATTTTAAACTTTAGCGTCACAGACAAAAACTGTTGTTTTAAACTTTAGCGTTACAGACAAAAAACTGTTATTTTAAACTTTAGCGTTACAGACAAAAAATGTTATTTTAAACTTTATCGTTACAGACAAAAAAAATTTATTTTAAACTTTATCGTCAGACAAAAAATGTTATTTCAAACTTTAGCATGACAGATAAAAAACTGTTATTTTAAACTTTAGCGTGACAGACAAAAAAATGCTTTTTGAAACTTTAGCATGACAAACCAAATAATGTTGTTTCAAAATTAAGTTTGATGGATCATATCATCATATTCAGTTTAACGTCCGTTTTACATACCGACATGCATTGGACGGTTTTAAGAAATTGACTTCCAAAGTAACCTATCTTTAGCCAGGTCTTTATTTATCCGTTTTTCTCTCAGGTTCATTATTATCACATTCTCCAATGTTTTCTTTGTCCTTTCCCTGTGAACTGAACTTGCTACCTCAACTGTTCCATATCTACTAACCCAAGAACTCTCATCCATCCTATCAATGTGGCCATACCATCAAAGTCTACTCTTCTGCACACATCTCCCTATACTGTCCAGATCTAATTTTCCTCTGAGGTCATCAGAACTAAGCTTATCTTTAAGACTCACATTACACATCCATCATATCATTCTCATATCATTTCTATCCATGCAACGCATGTCCTCAAGCCTCACTGGCCAGGTTTCACTTCCATACATTATTGCTATATATATAGTTAGATAAAAAAAAAACCTTCTGATTGCTTTCTTTGATTTTAATATTTAGTCCTGATCAATATTTGATTTTTTCTTTTTCATTAATAAAATAATTGGGAGGGCTCTTCACTCCCTATTTCATATGTACTCTCCCTCTCTTCATGTACACCTGAGCAATAAAAAAAAGATGCATCCATTCACTCTGCATGTTTAGTGATGAATTTGATATTACTTAGAATATAACGTAGGAAGCTGGCTGAATTCACTCATTGTACGTGCCACACCAGGATGACAGTCAAAGCATCTCTATATGGGCCACTGTTCGTCATTCATGTTGCCAAACTTAATTTTGAAATAGCATTTTCTTTGGTCTGTCAATCCTAAACGTACAGACCTGTGTGGTAAGTTTGAAAAAAAGTTAATACACTATCAAGGATGGTAAAGATTTTTAGCCGTTGTGTATTTGTAGATTTTGTGTATTTGTAGATTTTGTGGATTTGTAGATTTTGGTCAAATTTAACCTTTATTTTCACAGGTACACATTGAACACAAGCAACCTGCATTGGGAGCTGCTCTCTGCATGGAACTGGGTGACGTATTAATGGTAAGATCTCTCTCTCTCTGTATATATATATATATATATATATATATATATATATATATATCCTCCTCTCTATATATATCTCTCTCTTTCTCTCTCTCTCTCTCTCTCCCTTTCTCTCTCCCCTCTCTCCCCCCTCTCTCCCCTCTCTCCCCCCTCTCTCCCCCCTCTCTCTCCCCTCTCTCCCCCTCTCTTTCTCTCTCTCTCTTTCTCTCTCTCTTTCTCTCTCTCTTTCTCTCTCTTTCTCTCTCTTTCTCTCTTTCTTTCTCTCTCTTTCTCTCACTCTCTTTCTCTCTCTTTCTCTTTCTTTCTCTTTCTCTTTCTTTCTCTCTTTCTCTTTCTCTTTCTCTCTCTCTCTTTCTCTCTCTCTCTTTCTCTCTTTCTCTCTCCCTCTCTCTCCCTCTCTCTCTATTCCTCTCTCTCTCATATATACTAGAAGAATACCTGTCCAAGGACAATTAAAAGTAATTTTTCGAAAAGGAAGAAATTCATCCTTTTTAGCCGAGAAAGTCTTTTTTTTATATATATACGAGGGGCGTTCAATAAGTAATGCCCCTGACCTATTTCCCATAGCAGTAGATTAATGAAACTTGGCACAGTTATTAGTCTTTCTCTACATAGGAACCACCCAGAGTTATGCATTTCTCCCATCGTTTGATGCAGCTCTGGACACCGTTTTTGTAGAACACCCCAGGTTGGTCCTCCAACCACGTCGTAACTTCAGAAATCAAGACTGTATCATCTGGGAAACGCTTTCCTTTCAAAAACAACTTCATGAATGGGAAAAGATGAAAGTCAGAGGGTGCAAGGTCAAGAGAGTAAGGGGGATAAGGGAGGATTTCATAGCCATACGCTCGTGCTTCTGATCTGGCGACATGTGAATTGTGGACCGGAGTGTTGTCCTGCAGGAGGAGGATACCTTTGCTTATCTTGCCCCGCCTCTTGATTTTGATAGCTTCTCTTAATTTCATCACATGCAAAATTTCATCAGATCAGACAACTGGAAGTGGGTCAAGGGCGTTACTTATTGAACGGCCCTCGTATATAATCTTGTTTTGGCATCATATAAATGTGTTGGCCCAGATAGTGAGCATTTTTGTTTCTCTGGCCGAAAAAAAAAAAGAGTCAGTCTTTCTCTAAATACTCACAGAGATATTAAAAATTATTAGAGAGTGGTTGAATCAACATAGAGTGAGAGGGCACGCGTGAGAAATACGTAGATAGTTAAGAGAGAGATGGGTGACTTGTTCAGTTAATTATAAATTACAACTAATTGGCACAGAATTTTTTTTTTCAATGATAACTCAATCCCAGAACTAAGGTATATATTAGCGTGCATTTTGTGTGATTAAAGTATATAGGAATAAAAAGTCTTTGGGAAACATTGATGCAACTCGCATAGATATATTGTTTGAAGTTTTATATTTTTTGTTTTATTTCAGTCGCTAAACAAACCAAATGAAGCAATGGGCCATTATCAAAGAGCGGCGGAACTGCAGTCTCAGGTGAGTCGATCATGCGTTCCGTGCGTGTTATTCACATCTGCGCATAGCTTTTCATCCTACTTCAACTGAATCGTATCTCAAATTATTCCGAGATGCGTCAATTCGATCTGCGTTTTTAGCAATGTGTACCATTACGTGGAGAGTTCCTCAATTCCCATCGGATGGCGTCTTCTCATTGACAGAACACAGCTGAATTTCTTGTTGATACGTAAGTAGTTGCTCAATGGATAGTGACGTCTTCAGTAGTTGTTGCTGTAATAATATAACAAATAAGGAATGCCAACAACCCTAACTCTAAACCCTAATGCTATACTTGCTTAATGGTGCTGTCATGCTCGTTATGTTTTATGTTTTTATACACATTGCATAATAGGGAATCAGTTGTGAACATGTAAAATATACTTTTGGTTCTCTTAAGAGAACGCACCGCGTTTTCGTGATTTCACCCCGGCAACGTTCGGGCAGGTCTCGAAAGCGTCCGAAAGTTGACAAGGCGAAAACTGCCAAACGATAAATTGAAGACTGGCAGACGATAAATTCAGATGAAGAAAATCAAAGTAAAATACATATATAAAAATAAAGAACGAACAAACCATAGCCAAACAAACAACTGTTATTAATTAGATATTTTGGGGTTTTTGTCAAAGGAACTATTGTTAATCAAATGTTTTTAAATTATGTGTGCGTTTTTTTGTGCAACAAAAAGTTTCAAAATATGTGTGGATGCATCTAAAACTTCTATTTCAAACTTGAGCCTGGCAGACTGACCGACAGCCCGTCTCTAATTTTTGTTTGTTTATTAAGTGAGTCGGACTAATGCATGGAGCACACAAAGATTGTGCTTCAGGATTGTTTGGTCTGCATGAAGTCCACATTGATCGCAAAAGAGGTGGTGAGAGAAATTGAATGATGTAAATAATTCTTTTTTTTTTTTGTATTTATTTATTTATTTATTTTGAGAAATCGCTCCAGACAAGGCATGAAGCCACTTGATGTAAGGAGCTAACAAGAACAAAATATGATTATCGCAAAGACAGGAGATGCCTATTGGTCTTAGTCTTGAAAAGACCAAAGCAATAGGTAGGAGGAAAACAGTCAGCAGGAAGAGAGTTCCACAAGCCTGCAGTTCTTGGAAAGTAGCTACTGGAATAGGAAGTTGTATTACAATGAGGTATCAAAACAGCGAATTGATGAAGACCACTAGACCAATGAGTCAAACGAGCTGGAACAAAAGAAGCAGGGAATAGCTCACATAATTCTGAAGAACACATGACATAATAGTATTTATAGAAAAGACTGAGACTAGCAACATCACATCTGTGAGAGAGGGGGTGCATAGAAGAAGAAAGAGTAGGGCCAATCAAATTACAGATACGTTTCTGCACCTTATCAAGAACCCTCAAATGAGACAGAGATTCTGCCAGCCCAAATATGACAACAGTACTCTATACTAAATGTACAATGTACCAGCGTTGGCCTAATGGGTCACGGGTCATCTAGTAACATTCTAAAAATATGTATTTAACTTTTTTTCCAGAATTCCCTTGACTGTTTAGATGCCTTGGGCCACGTTGCTTCTTGCAAGATCGCCACACGTATGTACACTTTATTCTCTCTAGTTATCGATGTGATCCAGGAAAAAATATAGGTTGCGTCTTTGCAATCACTCCCCCGTGAAGAAAATGTCTTATTATTTTTTAAAAAGTTACAATTTTTGAGTGAATATTGTTAAGGAATAAGCAATCCTGAAATTTAACATCTTCGGCAGTGGCAAAAATTATTTTATTTTATTTTTATTTTTTTAATGTAGTTCACCCCAAACAAGGCAGGCCGCCACTGTAGACATAAGGGGCTACTGAAAAGAAAGAAAAGGGGAGAAGGTTGGGGGTGGGGGGTCAACCTAAACTGGGATCTGCGCAGCGAGATGTCTGTTTACATTAATTTTAAACTTCTGCATGTCAGTACTGTCAGGGAAACAGGGGGCAGGGAGGGAGTTCCAGAGGCCAGCAGCACGAGGAAAGAACCTATTAGAAATAGAATCTCCGTAGAACTTGAACAGGGTGCAAAAAAAGAATTTCTAATCTAATAGGTCGTGCACTGTCTGCCAAGCTCTAACCCCTGTCACATCGCCGCAGTGTTACATCCCTTTGCTTGTTTTACAAGTATTTCCATGTGAAACGCTCCGATGAACTTTCTGCACGTGTACACCCCTCAATCCACCTGCCCAGCAAGAAAATCTTCACTTCTATGGAATGTGCTCCATGAACTTACTGCACTTGTACACCCTCGACCACCCGACTAGCAGCAAAATCCTACCCCTTCATTGTAGATATCCCTAGATGCTGGAATATTTTCTACTTCAATAGCTTCTTTCCTTAGATCGCTAGCCTTTGGAATTCCCTCCCTGCTTACTGTTTCTGACATGCAGAAATTTGAATATAATGTGAACAAACATCTTGCTGCTCAACTTCTCACTCAAGTCACGCAACGAAACTTCACATATGCAAATGAGCCTTGTTTTGCATGGGCTAATTCTCGTCGTGATAAAAAGCTTAGACACTTTGCTCTGTGGGAAGAGTGAGAAAGGTTGACGTTGTGACTACGTCGAGTGCAAAGAGAAAAAGAAAAAAGGAATCAAATTCTGGACGAAAAGTTTGATTGTAAACGTCGCATTTGTGCTTCTGGAGTGAATTTGGGTTCCAACTTCGACTCGTTAAGTTTAATGGATATTCTGTGGTTAGTGCTTTTCTGAGAACTTCAAAACTTCAAAACTTCAAAACTTCAAATCTCCCAAACTCTAACTCAGACTGAATAAATTTTATTGAATTTTTTGTCCTTCTTTTAGGTGATTATGATGGTGCTCTGGCTGTCCTCACAGAAATGAGTTACTTAGCACAAGAAAGAGGAGGTACGTCTTTTATTTATTGTCCTTATCCATGGACGGCGGCACCGGGGGGCCAGGGGGGGGAGGCTCAAGCCCCCCACACACACACATACTTTTTAACTTGCCCCCCCCCCCTCCACACTTTACGGTCATCAATAATGAAGTTATATATGCATGTGTTTAACCGGGGCCCCCCCACTTTTTAGGAGAGCCCCCCCCCACACTTTTATAACTGTCCCACCGGCCTTGCTATCTCACCAGACCTCCTGTCCATATCTCTCTAGATCTGTCCATATTGCTCCAGATATGTTCGTACTGCTCCAAATCTATCCATATCACTCTAGATCTGTCCATACGGCTCCAGATCTATTTGTATCGCTCCAGATCTGTCCACAACACTTTCTAAGTCGTATTACATTGAAAATCAAATCAAAACGGTAACACATCACAAACCCCAACGATGGCAAGCCAATTAGCCAGGATTGTTAGGAAGGAGAAGAATATTGGGCAAATATTACATCTACTCCCCCAGAACACGAAAAGACTTGTACAAAAGCAAGAAAGAACAAATCTAAAACTAATAAAACATATATGTATATATATATATATATATATATATATAGAATTATAAAAAGAAAAAATATACACACATTAAGGTTGTACACATAATAACTTATTTCGACCCCTTTAATTAGGTCTCCTCAGATGTATAGACAACCACGTAAAAAAAAAACGTTTTTTTTTTGACGTGGTTGTCTATACATCTGAGGAGACCTAATTAAAGGGGTCGAAATAAGTTATGTGTACAACCTTAATGTGTGTATAGTTTTTCTTTTTATAATTCTATTTTGCTCTGTTTAAATTACATTGAGCTCTGTTATTCAGATTCTCTACACAAAATTGAAATCTACACACTATATATATATATATATATATTTATTTATTTTTTACTCTTTCTTTATATGTTCATATTTTTTATTTTTATGTTCTTGTTTTTTAAGGGAAGTGGGGTCTGATCAACTCTGCTGGGAAGCCATGAGATAAAATACTGTTTTGTTTTTAAATTCCCGAAACAGTTTTTCATGGTAAACAACTGATGATCCCTTAAATAATGTTAAGACTAGTGTAAATTCTTGGACACAAACTAATATAGTGACTGTAAAAAGTAAATTGACTTACAAGCAAAGTAATTAGGACTAAAAGCAATTTTTGTTATATAGTTTCAATGGTTGAAAAACATCCAAAACTATATATATAAAATATATATATATATATATGCTTCATCATCATCATATTCGGTTTTACATCCATTTTACATGCGTTGGACAGCTTTTAGAAATTGACTTTCAAACTAACCTATCCCTGGCCAGGTCTTTATTTATCCCTCTTTCTCTGATGTCCATCCTTATCACTTCCTCCCATGTTTTCCTCGGCCTTCTTCTGTGAACTGAACCTGTTACCTCAACTGTTCTTCATCTACTAATCCAAAAACTCTCGTTCATTCTTTCAACGTGGTTAAACCATTAAAATCTCTAGATCTCTCCCTATACTGTCAATATTTAATCTTCTGAGGTCATCAGATCTGGACCTGTCTTTATGACTCCCATTACACATCTATCATACCGTTCTCATATCATTTCTCCTCATGCAACGCATGTCCTCAACCTTCACTGGCCAGGTTTCACTCCCATACGTCATCACACTGTGTACACATAGCTGATAGACTTTTCCCTAGGCTGACAGAAGTTCCCTGAAATTACTCAACCCTAACCCTGAAATTACTCAACCCTAACCCTGAAATTACTCAACCCTAACCCTGAAATTACTCAACCCTAACCCTGAAATTACTCAACCCTAACCCTGAAATTACTCAACCCTAACCCTAACCCTGAAATTACTCAACCCTAACCCTAACCCTGAAATTACTCAACCCTAACCCTGAAATTACTCAACCCTAACCCTAACCCTGAAATTACTCAACCCTAACCCTGAAATTACTCAACCCTAACCCTGAAATTACTCAACCCTAACCCTAACCCTGAAATTACTCAATCCACTCCTAACTCTTGCAATCACACTAGCACCTTTTACACACTGTACTCCTATGATAACAAAACTTCTGGACAACCTCAATAGCCTTGTCGTCCAAATATACTTTCTCCACATATGAGTTCTCGTCCATGTCCATTGTTTCACATTTCTTGCACACAAATTAATTATCTTTCAACCTACCAGTAATTTCATTGCACTTTTTGCATACCCAATGTTTACAAATACCATAAATAATTAAATTGTATCTGACTCTCTTTCCACAAATTTCCTCTTTTGGGGAGCAATACTACAATCACTTATCATCATTTTGGTCTTGGTACCATTCACTCTCAGACCATTACTTTCCATAGCCTTCCTCCAAGTCTTTAACTTATCAAGGTCTTCCATTGTTCTACAGGCAAGAGCTAAATCATACAGCATTTCTTGTACGAAGGAATGGAATATGAAACAGACACAAATGAAAAGCAATGTCTATCTTCACTTTTCACCTTCTATATACACGCACATTTTATTAAAACCGTAGGACAAGGATCACCTCAATATAAAAACAATCTTAATGATGATGATTAAAAAATTAAGTTTTCTAAACAATAAATTGCATTAACTATTTGTGTGTTTTTATATTTAACTTCCAAACATTGCCGCAGTGTTCTGAACGTGTTTTCGAAGTTAAACATAAAAATACACCAATATCTTTAACATAATTTATTCCTTGGTAATTCTCTAGTGTTAGTGGAAAACATTTGTGGATGGCGTGACACCTACGGAACACCTCTGGTCTTCAGTTTAGTCTTCGATACACCCGACTATTGACGACTGAGACTTCGGCTCCAGTATCAACTAAGGCCTTATGACTTCTACCTCCAAGTCAAATAGTTAGCCCATGTTACCTATTGCATACGATGGTACATTTTTCATCCGTGGGCAAGGTTTGAACCATGTCTAGATAAGTGGCCCCTTTCCACACCTTTCCAGCATTCTACCCTATGCTCAATATCCTGTTTTTATGTTTGTTCCGTTTCTACCTATCTTGGTTCTGCTTTCTTCTCTAAGGAATGCTCTATATCAACATTGTCTGCAGACATGACAAACTTCCAGGAGTCGGCTTTTACTTCCATGCATCATTACACTTCATACACATGCCAGTTCTTTCTAGCCCCTTAGTTTACATGCTTTCTGTGCTGGGTGGTACACCTCATCTAGGATGTCCAGTTTGTCCCTGTTGATGTTTATTTATCCCCCCCCCCCTAGGAGAGGTTAGACACAAGGTCAGGTGTGGTTTTGAAAAGCCAGCACACTAGGAGAAGCACATACTAACCTACAAAAAATGCCTGAGCAGCCCCGTAGGCAATTCCCGGTAGTAGCGCCTCAGGTGATTTGCAATAAACTAATCCTTTCTCAAAGAAAAAGTAAAGCCTGGGAGGGTTGACCCCCTGAGACTGAACAGAACCATATCTCAGACTGACAGCAAGAAAGTCACTGTCGGACTGATTGTCAAGGATGTGTCCTCGACTGATATGAACAACCCGGGAATGGATAGAATGAGTTTAAGTCAAAGAGGTTTGGGGTGCACAAACAGGAATTGACGGGAGACGAAACATCGGTTGATCACTCGTCAGTCGCTCACTGCCAGATCAAGAATCGGACAGATAACGTAACATTTTTGGACACTTACATATCTTCAAACTGCCACGGCTCTTCCGGCATGTCCCCTATGCAACCTAATATGGCTATACATTTTCCGGCATGTCATCTACTCAATTTCCTGTAGCCTTGTGTATTGTTTATTTAACAACCGGATGTATTTCTTTTTGTTTTATGCAGATCGAATCTTTGCTTTGTTTTAGTCACCGGATGTAATACCTGTTTATTTTATTTCCAATGCATCAATGGAAATCCAACATTATTACAGCATCATTTGCTCATTAAATTGTTGATATATCTTATTGAAGATATAATGACAAATAACCCGAGTGAAAGGTCTTTAAAATAATAGGTTTATTTCTGGATGTATATATCTTGTATATACAAGATATGTTAACAGAATACAGAATATGTAATAGGGAAGACCGACTAGAGAATAGGTAAGACAGAATGTAAAGACTGCATGTCTCGAGTGCTCGCTGTAGTCGTACTTATAGTCGTACTTATAGTCCGACGAGTGCATCTATTTCGTGAATGGCGAAGTCAGGTTATCCCATCACAACAATTATTTATTGTACCAAATTATTATAAAACTTTCTCAGCCTTTTGGCCTGAGATCAAAGTGCAGTATCTGTTCCGATTGATGCTACACCCCTTAGACCGGTACCATCTTGGACTTCGGACCTTGATTCCGCTGATAAGTATTATTACGCCTGATGGAAGATTAACGCACATAGTACGAATATACCACGATTCGGGCATCGAAATGTAAACCATATGTAAACAGACTTTTTCCCTTGAACAATATCATCTGGAAATAGAACTGTATATGAAATATACAGGGTGTTTCAAAAGTCTTGGGAACATTACAAATGCGTATATCTCATGAACTATTCCAGGTAGAAAAATGAAACTGGTGCCATTTTAAAGCTTGCTTAATCAAGTCTTTGGTCATACTAATGATTTTCGTGTTATCTTTCCAGGTGCAGTAATGGCGTTCTCTAAACAAGACAAGGCATTTTGCGTCCTCCAATTTGCAAAGACTGAATCGTGGACATGTGTTCAGCGTGCATTTCGCAGGAAATTTAAAAAAGAAGCCCCTGAAAGGAAATCCATTGTCAGATGGCATGCTAAATTTGTGAAAGATGGGTGTTTGTGCCCAAGTAAGCGAACAGGTCGCCCTTCAACTTCAGAAGATGCAGTTGAGCAAGTTCGGACAGCCTTTCAGCGGAGCCCCCGTAAATCAGTGAGAAGAGCCAACAGGGAACTTCAGCTTGCTCCAGCAACTGTCTGGCGTGTCTTAAGGAAACGACTGCAAATTGTACCTTACAAGCTCAAGTTGGTCCAAAAGTTGAAGGACACTGATAAGCCACTTCGCCGTGACTTTTGCATTGCAATGCAAGAGAAGTTGGAAGATAACGGCTTTGATGACCGGCTTGTTTTTAGTGATGAGGCGACCTTCCATCTGAATGGCAAAGTTAACAAGCATAACACTCGCATATGGGGTACTGAGAATCCTCATGAACTTCTTGAGCACGAGCGAGATTCACCAAAAGTGAACGTGTTTTGTGCAATTTCCAAGAAAGGTGTCTATGGACCGTTCTTCTTTGAAGAGGCAACTATCACTGGTGAATCCTATCTCAACATGCTGGAAGACTGGTTAATGGCTCAGTTGGAACAAGCAGAATCTGATGACTTCATTTTTCAACAAGATGGTGCACCACCACACTGGAGTCTTAGAGTAAGGCAGTTTCTTAACACAAGGCTGCCTGGTAGATGGATTGGGAGATCTGGGCGAGGTGATGACGTTCTCATGCCCTGGCCTCCTAGGTCTCCAGATCTTACCCCGTGTGACTTTTTCCTTTGGGGCTTTGTCAAGCAACAAGTCTATGTGCCGCCCCTTCCAAGAGATATTGACGAACTAAAGGCTCGAGTAACGGCAGTTGTGGGAACCATTGACGTCAAGATGCTGGAACGCGTTTGGCAGGAAATGGACTATCGACTAGATGTCTGCCGTGTGACGAATGGTGCTCATATTGAGCAACTTTGAAGATTCCCCACAAAACTTGAAACTTTAACCTTTCCAACGGTACCAATTTCATTTTTCAACTCCTAATAGTTTTTGAGTTATTAAAAATCGTTATGTTTCCAAGACTTTTGAAACACCCTGTATATTATTAGTATTCCTAGGAATTTAAACTGCATTTTCTTTCTTTGTTTAAAATGACTCAAACCTTCTTTAGACTATATATATATATATATATATTTTAAAGAAGGAAAGACGAAGATAAAAAATTGCATAAAATTAATACAAACTCTATTACATTATCTTTGAAAAACCATGGTTTAAGGATTAATGTAACCCCTTGCATCTGAACTTTTGTATTAATTTTATGTAATTTTATGCAATTTTTTATCTTCATCTTTCCTTCTTTAAAATTGATTGCTCTACTCAACGTATTGAGCTTTACTTTATCGTGATAGATCACTTTATGATACTTCACTTATCGTTAATTCTATTATCATTAGTATATATATATATATATATATATATATATAATCTTTTATTCCTATATAATTTTATATGCTAACTACTATATCGCAGCAGGTCGGAGATTATATCGGCCGAAACGTTGTGAGAATAACATCCAAGATGAGAACAGTAGTCCGAATAATCTAAATAAGACAAATTATCAATCCTCATCTCAAAATTCAGAAACATAAGTTTATCTTTGTTTTTGTTTTTTTACTGCAACATATGCAATTAATAAACTTTTTTACTTTGTAACCCAAAAAATGTTTTACTAATTTCTATTTCTTTAATCATTCATTATTCCTTTCTATTTTAACCCTAACCCCTTCTATTTTAAAGGTACATCTTTAAGCAGCAAACCTGTCGGTGCGTATAGCGATATTCTCGCTCGCTGTGAAGTTACGCGAGTCCTCCTCCTCATGTTGTTACAGGTGAGTCATCAAAAAAGATGAAAATAAATGTCTGCATTTTTTTTTTTTTTTACCAAGATGTCATTTGAGGCATAAATAAATGTTGCTACTTGTCCAGATTAGGACCCAAGGATTTTTGTGACGGCATCATTTGGTGATTACATTAATTGAATAAAAATGTTCAAAATTATGGAATACTTTAAAAAAGGTTAATTTAAAATGTAACGTTGGAACGATAATTGCCAATGATGATCTTGTCTGACAATTTTATTGAATAGAAGTTATTTAAGATGACGCCCAAAACTTTAACCCTAATTCTCAGTAGCCCCTTACGTCTACAGTGGTAATTTTCCTTGTTTGGGGTGAACTATGTGTTACGTCTGATGTTTTCACGTTGTTATCGGTTTAATTACAACTCCAAAATGAAGAAAGGATGAAGTAGAACCTTTAACCAATTTATTTCAGAAAAAAGCGCCGATTAAATTGAAATGTAGAAAACTGCTGAACGCGAGATACTTAGTCTGATTATGGTCATGGTAATGGTCCCTATTTACTTGCCTCCCCACAAGGACAGAGTTAGACACAAGTGTGTGGGAAAATCCGTTCTGTTTACTTTTTAACTCTCATGGCAAACGACTCCTTTTATCCAAGGGCGATAACTCTTTCTTGACTCAAGGGGAAATAACTATTCTGTTTTGTTTTGTTAGGTTGCCCTAACAATTACATAAATATATTTAGCTTTTTTTATTCAAAAATTCATCTTAGTTTGTCCGCCAAATTTTCTTTTTCTTATAATTTAATAAACACAGGATGAATTTGCTTAATTTTTTTCTGTACAATCTTATTTCAAGCTAACACGTAAGTACATAACTGTTACGTGTGATGTTTATACGTTGTTATCGATTTAATAACAACTCAAACATGAAGGAAGCACAATGTAGAACCGTTAACAAATTTATTTAACAAAAACACTGATTAAATGAAATGTAGAAAACCGCTGAATGCGTTATGCTTGTTTGATCGTGAGAGCCGTTCTGTTTACTTTTCATCTGTCATGGCAGACGACTTCTTTTATCCAAAGGGTGATAACTCTTACTTTTGATTCAAGTGGAAATAACTATTCTGTTTTGTTAGATTGCCCTAACACTATGTTTTTAAAAAAAAAGTGTTTTTATATGAGGTTCTTAACTCATTTACTTTAGGGTTAGGGTTAAACATTTAATATTAACACAACGATGTTATGTGTAGCCACCATTTTTATTACTTTACTTTTTATATTGCAGCCAACCCCACAGCGAATTCGACCGGAACATGCACAGACTTTGGAGAAATATGCGTGGGAGGCAAATGAAGAATCCTATGTTGGTGAGTTTAACTTTCTAGTTTGTTTTTTTTATCAACAAGACTAAATTCTGGCTCGATTTTGTTTAATTGTCAAGAAAAGATATTCGTTATGATTAGTGCATCTTCTAACTAGGTTGTTAGCACAATGAGGCAGGTGATGGAAAAAATTAAAATTTGCTATCACCAAATATGGCTAAATGATGCAGATTTAATAATTAGGGATTTAGATGTGAAACAATATAAAAAATAAAAAGATTAAAAAGACTTTTGGACATTGATGACTGAAACTTGGAGGACAAATTAGGCATAGACTGAAGTTTATTTGTACCAAATATGGTTCGATTGCAGAAAGAATTGTGACTTTTATTAGCGATTCCATAGGTGATATTTTTTTAGGTGTCACCCTGTATAATTGGGTTACAACAAAACAATGAAATTAATCAATATCTCATGAAATATTTTTTTTAGTTTTATAAAAAAAAAAAAAAATCTTTTTAATTAAAAAAAACAAAAAACAAACATTCCACATCAAAAATAACAAAATTCTGAGAATAAAAATATAAAAAAATGTCAGATCTTTAAGAATTTCTTCACGTTTTTTGTTTTTTTTCTTTCAGTGAATTTTCTTGATGAAGATATTTTCTTGCTGCTGCAGTCTGTGGTGGTAAGTTACCAACTCATCCCCCCCTTACCTCCCCCCTTTTCCCTATTTAAAGTAGGAACATTTGTGGGAATATCTTTATTAAAAAATCAAAAAACCTTTTATTGTCGTCTTCATATGTGAATTATAAAATTTCATTCAAGCTTAATCGAAATAGAGAAAGCCTCGACAATATAGGACAGGGTGTTCATAAAGTCTAGCCACACAGGTAAAAAACGAAGAAATCGAGATTGATAATAAACCCCTATTCCCCCTTCCTCCTGGAGGAGGATGTAATGCCTGGGTAAGTGCACCTCATCGGAACAAGCAGAAATATACCTCATTCAAACAAATAAGGGTCCGATGGTTCAAGTCATCTCCTAGGTTGCCAGAATGATGCCAAGAGAAACTACAGCTTGTAAAACAACTGTTGAATATCAGACGTTACTGAGCCCCTGTATTAGTAGTATATTATATTATTATTATTATTATTTTTATTTTATTAGTAGTAGTATATTATTAGTAGTATGTTATTATATTATTATTAGTAGTAGTATGTTATTATATTATTATTAGTAGTAGTAGTAGTATGTTATTATATTACTAGCGAGACCCGTGTAAATTACACGAAATGATGTTTTTAAAACTAACTATCTTGTTCCTAACCTATACATGTTTGAATAAAATAGGATAAGATTTGGACTTGTATATTTATTTTTTTAAAATGAACAATACATGAAACAATTTACAAAACTTCTTTATATACAATATTTCTAGTGAAGGTAATATTTCGACGACTAAACCTTACTTTGTAAATGTTTTCGATTAAATTAAATTTGGCTCCAATTCATGAATATTTATTTACTCCTCTCCAGGAGTTAGGCACAAGGCCAGTTTTATCTTACTCCCACAAGTAAGATGTGACCCAAGGTCGGGTCGGGAAAGTGGGGTTTGAAAAGCCAGCGTTCGAGAAGGTGAGCACTCTGGCCATTAAAAATTGCCTGAGCAGCCCTGTTGGCATTCCCCGGTAGGGGCGCCCCAGGCAGTTAGCAATAAAATTACTCCTCCCCAAAGAGGGGAGGCGAAGCCTGGGAGGGTGGACCTCCTGGAACTGCACAGGACAGACCCATAGACCGGCGTAAATCAAGCCTCGAAGGCCAAGATAATACCAGTTTATGGAGTGCAGTATCCATCGGAACAGATACTACACTTTGATCTTAGCCAAAAGGCCAAGCCAATTCATGAGTAGTATACAAAGATTCGGAAGGTCGTTGCTTTTGATGTAAGCATGACACACAAAATCACACACGCTATTGTATTAAGGAGCAACATTCTTATGGTGTTCAAAAGATATGAAAGATTGAAGAAAAATTTTGAATCCTTGAAGAAACAGATTTCTCTCTCTCTCTCTCTCTCTCTCTCTCTCTCCGCTCCTCTGCGTCTCCTCCCTCCCCCTCCCCTTGAACAGAACGAAATAAACCTCCAAACGATGGTTGTTTTTAACTAATCAATAGTTGAGCCTGTGTGTCTCTGTCTGTCTGTCTGTCTCTCACTCATTTTCTCTCTCTCCGCCTCTCTCTCTTTCTCTGCCTCTCCTCTGCTCTCCCCCCTCTGCCGCTCCTCTCTCTCTTTCTCTCTCCACCCCTCTGCCTCCCCTCCCTCCCCTCCCCTCTTCCTCTCCTCCCTCCCTCCCTCTTGAACAGAACGAAATAAACCTCCAAACGATGTTTGCTTTTTAATTAATCAATAGTTGAGCCTGTATGTCTCTGGCAAATCTGGATGGACTGGGATTTTGGCAAAATTCCCCCAGCATGAGGTCTGAGAAAGTGTGTGTGTGTGTGTGTGTGTAAAATTGCAGAATCGATATCAATCAAGTGCTTTCTCTCTCTTTCTCTCTTTTTATTTCTCTTTTTTTCTCTCGTTCTCGCTCCACCCAAGATGGTGACAAATCTAATCTTAATTCATGAAAGATCGTAATCCGCAGGATACGAAGAAAACACTTAATGATTGATCTAACATGCTTTATTTTTTGTTTGTTTTTTTACAGATGGCTTGTCAGTCAAGAGATCTTGATTCTCTGCGGTCATTGCAAGTGGAATTATGGGCCGCGATGTCGCCAGAGCAGAACCAGTTGCTGCATTTGATCATAGAAGAATTAAGCCACTTGAATTTTAACCTTTGACGAACGTTTTTTGCATTTCATTTTCTGGGGAGGACCAAATCGGTTGAGGATCAGGTTCCAGTTAACTTTTACATTCTTTTCACTTAAAATTTCCGTATCTTATTCAGAATATCACGCATGGAAAAAAATTGACAAATGCACAAATTAAAAAAAAAAAAATCGTTATACAGAATTTGATGATTATTTATAATCATATTGCCATGAAAGAAATATCTTCTTTTTTTTTTTTTTTTTTTAAAATAATCCAATTTTTGGCATCAGTACTCCAATAGAGATAAACTCTTCAAATTTCTATGCATAGTGTGGGGTGGCAGCACAGAATGAACGATGGCCAGTCGTCCAGTGTACCACGACTCTCAACTAACAAGGAATAAATAATTGGGAAATGAAAGAATATGATTAAACAACAAATGAAATACGATAAACAGCGGTTGTAAAGATAACAACATTTTATTGAGTGAAAGAAAGTGTTGGATTATTTTTGTGTTAGCAGTTGAGTGCTTAGTTCATTTAAGGAATACGTGTTGCGTTGTGTTGGTATTAGAGTTTATGTATTGACAATGCTGATGATACAGCGCGTCGTAGTTGCTGTGTTGATGCTGTTGTTGATGCTGTTGTTGATAATGTGGCTCATTGCAGTTGTACTCTTGTCAGTGCTGATGTTGCTATTGACGATGTTGTTGTGGCGGCTCATCATAGTTGATGCTGATGATTTGCACAAGACACTGATTTCCCCAATATTTGTTGTGACAGAGATCAAGCCGTTGTTTTGTTGGCAGGAATGTACGGTTTACTCCAGCATGAAGGCTGGCTGCCTCGTTGGCTTGCCTGTGACGATCAGTTTAGCCCTAAGTTTTACTTGGGTTTTTATAGACAATTTCATAGAAAGTTCTAGATTCGACTGTTTTTTTTGGCCTGCCTGCTTTTGGTTGGTCAATCTGCGTGGTTGATTAAGTTGTGTTTGCACACTTTGTTTTGTGTTCTCAGCCACGACACATGCATTTTCATAACAAACAAGGAATTTTCTATTTAAATTTCACTCAATACTTGATAGTATTACAGGCTTCAGCCATGTTTATTAGCTCTGTAATGAAGTAGAGTACTATTTTGAGATCTGTGTCTATTATGGACCGAATTTTCAGAGGTTCTTTAATTTTGGAAATGAGAAAATATTCAGGAAAAACGAATGAGAAAGTTTTAAATGATTTATTTCAAAATGAATGGGAAATATTTCATGAAAAACAAATAATTTATTTATAAATAATAAAACAGTATTCGTAAACATAAATCTGTGTTATATTAAAATGAAAACAATCATTGAATTTAAAAAAAAGTTAATTAATGAAATGTTCTTTTCCAAAACAATATGCAAATTAGTTAACCTTGCGACTTAAGTCACGTATACATAACCAGTATATCAAAAAGATTGGGTGCTTCTATTGTGTGACGTTGAATACAGTGTTTTAATCTCACCGTTAGTGCAACATTTTTATAAATATAACGAATATTTTAATAAATAAGAATTTTTGAAAATAAAATTGAATAATTTAAATTTAACAAAAGGACGTGTAATGTTTTTTTTTGTTTTTTTTTTTTTTGTTGTTTTTTTTTATGGAAATGGCTCCGAACAAGGCATGAAGCCACTTGATATAAAAAGCTAAAAAAAAAACTACTTCAGGTCAAAAACCGGCCTACAATAAGTGTTATCACGTAATTAGTAAAATTTAGAATTAAAATGAAGTCAAAAAGAATTTGTTTTGTTACCGAAATGTATTTCAATTCTAAGACTTTCGGAGTATCCACACCAAAACATTGGACAATTTAATCAAAATAATGACGCTCTTTATTTTTCATGGCTGTGTAATCGTAAAAAGTCACCCAGAATTGTAATATTTACATATAATAATACGCTCAGGCATTTCATGTTTGTACGTATGTTATCACCTTTCACACACATTTTAAAAAAATGAGATCGTTCGATCAGCAAATCTGATGTCGCTAAGGTAAACAATTCTGACTTTACACATTTTTAAATGAATTCTAATCGAGTGCGTAAGAAACGATATGACTGCGTGCAGCCCGACTGATGTCAACACATATCGGACTGTATGAAGAACGGTTGTAAGACGTTGCTGGATGTTGTCCACCCCCGCAGAGTCGAGTGCACTCTCCCCCACACCCTAAATACCAAAAACCTGAAGAAAAAGAAGAATTCATGTATGGATGTCAGTTTATACCATCATTTGATGCATAAACAACAATAAAGACAAAGATATTTTGGAAACTGCTTTACATCGCATTTCGTTGTTTTTGTTCATTATTTTCAGACATTGTTTCCATCATATTGTATACCAGCTGTTCCGACCCGGCGTTGCCTGGGAGTGTTTTTACTTTCAGTTTGTTTATCTTTTTTTGTTGTTAAACTTGGCAGTTTATTTTTTTTATTTTTCAAAATATTTTTTTTTTTAAACATCAGTTTCAAAGTTAAATTTATTATTTTTGTTTCATTTTACTTCAGTCGAAGTTCTCAAAAATCAAGGGAGACCTTCCTAGGGCCAACACTAGATCTCTATATGAGATGCATAGATATTTGAATATTCTATTAAAGTTCTCCTTTATTTCTCAACTTCTTTACAAATTCAACATTTAAGAACATTAATTTTCCTCTCCCCAATTGACCAGTTAACTATGTTATAGTATATCTTTTTTGTGGTCTCTTGGTCTTACCGGATTCCAGGACAAGAATTCATCTAGTCTGGTGTAGTATCCAGCTAAGTGCTGTTACTTGAGGTAACATTACTTGGAGAAGATGCACCATTCCTCGTATGAACCAGTGTATAGCCGTGTCAATGGGATCTTATTTGGGCTTTGAATACTATGTTATTTTGAATATTTGATCAGGGTTTACTTGTAGGGTGAAGTATCCTCATGTCAGGTTGTCCCGACAAACCCTTGTACAGAGAGACCGAATACACTCGAGAATGATGTCTAGTAGGTAATTCAAACTCTCCTGTAGGTAATTCAAACTCTCCTTTAATTGGTACAGTATCGTGTACTTATTAACTTATTGATTGAATCAAATTTTTATAAAAACTATAAGTATTTGTTGTTTTAACCTCTACGGTGAGGCATGTAATCATTTAATAAAGAAAGAAAATTTTATGTCAAGACCAGGGATTGAAACCGAGACCTTTAGATCTGAAGTCTGACCCCGTTACTACTGAGCTATTGTACTGTCTTAAGAGAAGAGAGAGAAACAGCATTATTTGTACTGGCTTGGAGGCAGAGTGCTGCTGCTGCTGCTATGTATGTCATTATTGAAAATGTCCGTTTGAAAAAATCTTGCAAGCGATATCACTGAAACTCAGACATTTAGCAACTAATTTGTTAAACACTCAAGAAATGATTAACTATTTTGCGAACAACACCGTTTCGGCATGTCTACAAAATCAGAAAGCGGCATAGCTCCGATGACTTTTGGAAACATTTTTTTCACACTAAGAATTACAGAAGAATCGAATAAACTACGTGCATCAGTTGTTGGTTACCATGACACTGCATCCTTTAAAATGTGCCCAAACTGAACCTGATGTTCTGTTTTTTTGCACATGCACAACATGTAAATGCACTTTTGTATATCACGCCTTATGCACTGTTCATTTCTCTAAAACTTTGGTGAGTTACTGTGCATCTGAGCGTTGTACACAATTATTTCACTATCATTATTATTATTATTATTATTATGTTTACTCACTAGGAGTTCTCACACAGGCTGTCATCAGTGATTGCTCACTGATAATCACCGGTGGTGTTCCCTGGAGTCTGAATGACAACACGTCTCCCCAGATTTCCAGTGCTCTCCACCTCTTTCGATAACTACTGCAAATGAATTTGCGTTATCACAACAGACGCTTACCACCGATTTCTCGTTGGTAACGACCATTGGCCTTCCCAATATCCTAGTGCTCTCTGCACTCTTCCAGCGGAGGTCTGGTTAGTGCTATCCCTCCTCGGTCTTTTCATCCTCCTTGACCCTTCATGACTTTTTTGTGTGGTATCAGCCGGGGCTGGTTCCATCACTTTCTTTTATTATTATTTTATTGTTTTTATTTTTTATCATTATTTTTTTTTTTTTTATATCATTATTATTATGATTATTATTATTATTTTATTGTTTTTTTATTTTTATCATTATTTTTTTATTTTTTTTATATCATTATTATTATTATTATTATTATTATTATTTTATTGTTTTTATTTTTTATCATTATTTTTTTTTTATATCATTATTATTATTTTATTTTTATTTTTTATCATTATTTTTTTATTTTTTTTATATCATTATTATTATTATTATTATTTTATTGTTTTTATTTTTTATCATTATTTTTTTATTTTTTTTATATCATTATTATTATTATTATTATTTCATTGTTTTTATGTTTTATCATTATTTTTTTATTTTTTTTATATCATTATTATTATTATTTTATTGTTTTTATTTTTATCATTATTTTTTTTTTTATATCATTATTATTATTATTATTATTATTTTATTGTTTTTAGTTTTTATCATTATTTTTTTATTTTTTTTATATCATTATTATTATTATTATGATTATTATTATTATTTTTATTTTTTTATATTATTATTATTATTTTTTTTTATATCATTATTATTATTATTATTATTGCTGCACAAAAACCTGAATAATCCATGCTGTGTAAATTTGTGCCAAGAACGATGAAGATGAGCCAAAAATCTATTTTGTTTCAAGAGATAACTAATACTCTGGCAGCGGAAATAAAACTGTGATGTTGAGGAAGCTGACATGGTTAGATACAACACAATGCAATTCAATATGTCAGTAGCAACAAGAATGGAAGCAAGTTAATGTACAAAAGACATCAATAAAGGATTACCAATTGTTACATCATCAGAACATGTAATCAATATTAGCAATAATCTGCACAAGTTTATAATAAATCCACAGAAATACGTTCGATGTCCAAAATGGCTTCTTCGACTCGTTTTTACAACAGTTGCAGAAGTGAAAGATTTCAACATCAGAATTATTAGATTTTTATAAAAAGCAAAAAATAATTCCAAAATTCACTTACGCCCGTTTATGTGTACCCATAAATTGAAATCTTCTGTCATTTATACAAATTAGTAATTGAAAATATTTTTTGTGATACACAATTTTAAAATTGTAGTAATATTCAGACGCCTGCGGCCCTTGTATTGATTTACTCCTCTCCAGGAGTTAGGCACAAGGCCAGTTTTTATCTTACTCCCACAAGTAAGATGTGACCCAAGGTCGAGTCGGGAAAGTGAGGTTTAAAAATTGCCTGGACAGTCCTGTCGGCATTCCCCGGTAGGGGCACCTCAGGCAGTAAACAATAAACTTACTCCTCCCCAAAGAGGGGAGGCAAAGCCTGGGAAGGTGGACCTCCTAGAACTGCACAGGATAGACCCATAGACCGGCGGAATCAAGCCCTGAAGGCCAAGACAATACCAGTCTATGGGGTGCAGTATCCATCGGAACAGATACTACACTTTGATCTTAACCAAAAGGCCAAGAACATGTGGCCCTTGTAGCACCAGACTATATTTAGTGTCGAGTGTGGATTATGTTTTATCTCCCTTGGACCATTTGGAGATAAGAGTAATCTCCCTTGAATCGGGGTTAACTATTTAGGTTGAGTTCTGATAGAAAATGGAACTCTTTGATCTCTAAGACGAAAGTAATTTGTGCTGTTGTATTGATGAAACTTGTTGAGGCTATTGATGATATAGACGAACGTGGTGAACTTTGACAATTAGTAGCAGAACGAGACCGAGGATACGAACCTGAGTGACTTGCATGGTACATAGGGCCACATGTGCCATGACCAGGATTCAACCTTGAGAGATCCCCCGCAGCTCATCTGCAACAAAGAAGGCAGTGACCCAGAGAGATCTCCACGACGTATTCACAACGAAGAAATCAGCAACCTTGATAGATTTCCATGGCACATCTGCAAAGAAAAGTAGTTATCCTGAAAGATCCTCATGGCCATTAGAACCAAAGAAAGTTAAACAATCGTATACATATGCGGAGAGGTAGAGATGCGATGCAAACGAATGTAAAAGTTACTAACTTGTATAAGCCACTGTAAACATGCTGCAAGTTAGTAATATTTAGCATAGAGAAGAAAGACGACACAGGAAATTGGAAATATGTCTGATCTGGAGTTTGACCACCCAGAATTCCATTTGTCAACTTGAGAAAATAATGTTTCTTCATATAAGAAGTTCCTTGCTGTGATTATGACTTACCCAGGGTCTTCCAAATTTAATGACTGTCCAGATACGTGGACCCCCTAGACAGTAGGGTTTTTAATATTCATCGATTGGCAGCAGTATAGCCCTTTCAAGTGGTCTATCTGGGGTGGTGCCGGTGATGTCTACGTGTATTCCAGCAGATTGGTAGGGAAGTCAGTCAGAGTTCGTCTTCTGATCCTCTAACAGTCAGTTTTGTTTTTCATCAAATTCATCTTCTCTTATATAAAGGGCAGTTGTTTGTATGTCTGTTTGTTTGTTTGTATGTGAAGCTACTCCTCAAAAACTACTCGGCAAACTGTCAACAAGTTGATATCTTTAGGACCGGACAACACCTGGGAGCATAATATCTCAAAATTACAACAAAAAAAAATGTCCCCGGGGGTCAACGGGGCCAGTTTTCGAATTGAATTATCAACATCTTCATCCTGCGGGGGTGCTTATATATATTGTATAAGCACCCGGAGGCTTCTGAAGTCTATGGACCTGGGCGGGGGGTTCTTCTGCAGTATAGGAACCAGGGAGGGGGGGGGCTCTTCTACAGTATAGGACCGAAGGGCTTCTGCAGTATAGGAACCAGGGGTGCTTCTACAATATAAGACCCGGATGCTTCTGCAGAATAGGGACCATGGGTGCTTATGCAGTATAATATTAACCGAACAGAACCTGAATTTAGATTCAGGCTAACTACTTTACACAAGATCCACGAAAAAAATTTACATAATATCGATATTAATAAAAAAAACACATTCATTCCACTTCATAAATGCACCACATATTTTGAATTCTAACGTCTATGTTTCGTTCGAAAAAAAAAAGAACAAAAACATTATTTTCACGTCATAGACACATCACATATTTTGAATTCTAACGTCAATGTTGCGTTCGAATAAAAGAAAAAAATTATTTTCACATCAGAGACGCTCAACGTATTTTCCAATATTGACTTCTATGTTTTTCTTCAAATCAGTCATCTTGAGAAAGTCTTAAAATAAAGACGAAACGTAGATAAGTGATGAGAATAAAAATTGGGTAGAATGCAATATTTGTTAACTCATCAATTGCTCAAAACAAGGGTTATATATAGGAAAAGCTATTTTTCATTCCTTAAACCACGGCTTTTCAAATATGTAGTTTTATCATCAGAGGAAGTTCGACAAGTCAATCAAATCAAATTTACTATAATGCCAACATTTGAAAAAGTATAAAAATATAAAAGAATGTAAAATCTATGAAAGCAAAGGAAATCACCGTAGAAAAGGCGTATAGGGTTTGTATGAACAAATCCGAGGGGTAAGTTTCGGGTTATGGGTTGAAGTGTTTCAGATATCGGGAGTTGTAGAGATCTCCAATTCAAGGAGGTAGTGGTACTCAGATCCAGGAGAGAAAGAGTTCGTTTGTAAGTGAGGAGAATGTTCCCCAAAAGTTCCAAAAGTATCTGTCCTGACAGAATTGATAAAGAGAAGCAGGCGTATCAAAAGCCATAATTAAAAAATTTTCTCAGGCTTTAAGAGAGGGTCGTTGTGAATATTCAGACCGAAAATGACTATTGCTCTATTTCATATATCAAACATTGAATATTCATGATAGGTTAAAGATATAATAATAATACTTGCTGACTTTCTGTTTTATATATATATATATATATCAAGGGAGGCGCGAGAGCGCTCTATCCCTTAATAGACTTTAAAAATGGCCTATGCTGGAAATCTCATTTCTTTGATCAATCATAACTCAAAAACCAATAAACCAAATTAGTTAAAACTGCACAAAATTTTTATTTGATAGGTTCTATAAGTGTGTAGAATTTCAGCATCCCAGAGATCCAGAAAGTTCAATCATGAAATCATGTTATCTGTGTGTACGTACGTATGTGCCACCCTGTATCTCATCAACTATTTGATGGATTCAGCTGATTTTTGGCATAGGTAGAGGTTCTAGGGTCTAGTTGATGACATTTTAATTTCAGTTTACCATATACCTTAGTTTTCCAGAAAATTCAAAAAAAACTTAAAAATGACCAGTATTCATCAACTTTATTCTATATCTTATCGACCATTTGATGGATTCAGCTGATTTTTGGCAAAGATAGAGGTTTTAGTATCTAGATGATGGCATCAGTTTACCATATATCTTGATTAGTCAAACTACCAACTATATCAGTTATGAGAAGGCATTGTATTGAGGCATAGCCTTTACAAAAGTAGTGACATTCCATGAAAAATGACAGTATACTGAAACTATATGTCCTTAATAGGGTTAAGATGAAAATTCATATACACTAAATGTACAAAAGCAAGGAAATTCCCAAATTTTTACACTTTTATTGTCATTAAGGGTATGCGAGCACAACAGGGCTATGTATTTTACTGGTAGGAATTTTTCTTTAGCGCACCTCACACACTTCATCCACTCATGCATAGAGATTTATACTGTAGTGATGTGATAATGAAATGGTTTGGTTGATATGTAGTCATACCCTTAATGACAATAAAAGTGTAAAAATTTGGGAATTTCCTTGCTTTTGTACATTTAGTGTATATGAATTTTCATCTTAACCCTATTAAGGGCATATGATTTCAGTATACTGGCATTTTTCATGGAATAGATATATATATATATATATATATATATAAAAGTTTATAGGAGAATAAAGATATGATGCATACCTTTAAAGTAGAACCTATCCTGAAAAATTGATGTTCGATATACGAGATAGAGCAATTATATTAACAAGTAAACGATGGGAATAAAAATTGTACAAAATAGAATATCTATTAAGTCATGGGGTTTCAAATAAAATAAATTGTATTATTCCTTCCTTAAGCCATGGCTTTTCAAAGAATGATATCTTATCGTCAGAGGAGGGCAAACCGATAAGTTGGTAAGGGGAAATTAGCAAAAGTCAAAATTTGAAAATATATAAGAATCAAAAATGTAAGAAGAAAAGGTTTAACATATAGGCAAACCTGCTTCTGCGAACTCTTTTGGTGCCTTCAACGGTGACTTTCGCCTATATTTTCAATCTTGTACAATTTTTATTCTAATCATTTACTTGTTGATATTAATAATTCAATACTAGCGGGACCCGTGTAAATTACACGAAATGATGTTTTCAATACTAATTATCTTATTTCTAACCTATACATTACTTTGTAAATGCTTCAGATTAAATTAAATTTGGATCCAATTCATGAGTAGCATACACAGATTTGAAGGTCGTTGACACACAAAATAACACACACGTTATCGTATTAATATATAGATTCCCGGTCGTGCCCTCCCTACCTTACTCCCTTCCTCCCCTTCGATGTAGAAAAAAAAGACTTTTAGGTTGGTTGGAATCGAACTACAAACCTATCGGGCCGACGTCGACAACCGACGTCAAAATCCTACGTCGCTAACCGTTGCGCAAAAGGGAAAGACTTGAAACATTACGAAAATTACCTGTCTTGAATGCTTTTCCAAATCTAGGTGCGGCACGCATGCGCAGAGCTTTTGCCGGAAGCATGACACACGAACACACACGCTATCATATTAATATATAGATTATTTATATACATACACAAGCTTGTTTAGCTCTTTAAATGATCATCGGTGCGGATCTACAACTTGTCTGCTGACCTCCCAGTTTGAACCTCAGACCTCGAGTTTTGAAACTCAACATCTTTAATCGTATAAGCAACAGATCAGCTGTGCGAATTAGACGTGTAAATACTGCTTTTAAATCAGTACCGTTTAAATGTATCTATTTATATTTTCCTTGATAGTAATATTATTATAATTATTAATACAATTAATTAAAGAGATTTTATATATAAAAAAAAAGAAACGATAGCGTTTTAAAAGCATTTCAAAACTTTCAGTTTCAAGGGAGATAATTGCATGAAAACTTCCGGCGCTGATGTTAAGAGAACAGATACTACACTTTGATCTTAGCCAAAAGGCCAAGGAGCAATAAAAAATATTCTTTTGTGACTAGACATTTTTAAATAAATGAAAAAAAAAAGTGAAGCACCGAAATGAAAATTCGCCACTATATAAAAACAGAAATTTAGCACAATTAATGTGTCTATCGCTATTATTCGTGGAAATGCCTAGAGTTTGCTCTCGGCCTGTCAAGCCAGCCGGACATTCGAAGAAAACTATGGACTGTGATACAATTATATATAAGGAATCGGGATATTGAACTAAACAATGTCCAGGTGACGAATAAGGGATTTATTAATTATTTATTGAATTATTAATCGAATGGATCAGTGTAATATATTTGTTTCTTATTTTTTATTTGTGATTGAATAAAACTACCCAAGTTGTTTTATTTACTTTTAATTACTGTACACGCACTTATGTAAAATTGTTGGAAATTAAAAGCAATTGTTGAGAACAGATAAAACGGAAGAAAAAAACAAATGTTAGATGAGATGTTCAATGGCTTTTCGTGAGCAGTTATACAAGTTAAGTTTTTAAGGATTTTATGTCTGTGATGCCTCTCTCTCTATCTCTTTCTCTCTCTCTCTCTCGCGCGCGCGCTCTCAAACTCTCTCTCTCGCGCGCTCTCAAACTTTCTCTCTTTCTTCCTCTCCCTCTCTTACCTTCTTTCTCTCTCTCTCTTTCTCTCTCTCTCCCTATCTCTTTCTTTCTCTCTCTCTTTTTCCATCTCTCTCTCTCACGCACTCTCTTTCTCTCTTTCTTCCCCTCTATCTCTCTTTCTTTCTTCCTTTCTCTCTCTCTCTCTCTCTTTCTCTCTCCATATATATATATATATATATATATATATATATATATATATTAATTTAGTTAGTTCTCATGTGCATAGCCCCTCTCTGCTTGGGCCGCGGCACTTCTCGCTTTGTATACTCGTCCCAGAACGGGCCGTGGCAGTCCTCGTATAAACACTCTTCATTTTTAAAACATCAAAAATCATATAGTTTGCATACCTTTAAATTCCTCGTACCCTCTCTTCTTTCCTCGCTGCGTGGAGTGGCGTGTCGTCTAGTGGTTGAATTATTTCTTCTCTCTTTCTGCCGTGAACCACGCCGTCCGTTGTCTGCAACAAAAGCTTCCTGACCGACTCACTAAACAACAATCTTTTTAACTTTCAATTCTTTTTATTACAGGCGTTAGTTATCTATCGGCTTGGAGATATTCACTAACGTCGAGAGAGAGAGATAGAGAGAGAGATAGAGAGAGAGAGAGAGAGCAAATGACTGCTTTCGTAATTACTTATCAATTAAGTCTTAACCATTCGTGGAGGGGGTAAAAGAGATCTTTCGCCTGTATTTTCTTAGGGAAATAATTCCCCTATGTAAGTTGTAGACTACATAGTAAAAATCACATCTGATAGGTTCGCCTCCAAAACCCAAACTGCTAAAACTCGCTTCTCACGAAGAACGAGTGACGTCACGGATGCCTCTGCTTCCCACGCAAAGGCCCGTGACGTCACATTGACCCCTGATTCGAGGTCTCGTCATGCGGTGACCCTGTCACGTCTGTGAGCTCCGACTCTGAGAACAGGCCCTATTCTGCACTCGACTGCACGGGTCCACCCGTGCTAATTTGCCCAAGTCAAACCAACGATTTCCAACAGATACGTCCATTCTCATAGGGCCATTATCCAACATTCAGAGATCAAGGGACCTCATCCTGAAGCTAACACATGATTCCTTGTTGAGTTAAATTTATTTCCGATGGCTATTTTAAAGATTGGCGTTATCCACTTCGCTACAGCTTGGTCTTCCAGGGATTGTATCTAGCTATTTTTTAGCTTTTATTTTCATTAGACCACTTGCCTCTACCACA
This sequence comes from Sepiola atlantica, assembly GCA_963556195.1. Taxonomy (NCBI): domain Eukaryota; kingdom Metazoa; phylum Mollusca; class Cephalopoda; order Sepiida; family Sepiolidae; genus Sepiola; species Sepiola atlantica. The sequence continues at coordinate 4,349,801 of OY744538.1, read as the reverse complement.
ACCCGTATATTGCTTCGTTATTTCAGGGACTATGGTGTTGTTAAATCATTCTTGAGGTTCTGATATTTTGTCATTTTTTCACGCTCAGCTCGATTGAGGCCATAATCATTCTGGACTGTTACATAGATAATGAGACAAGTCTTTTCAGGTTTGTTCTAAATGACAATGTCTCGTTTGATGGCTTTGCCGTTTATGTGTAGGTCTTTGTTATAGAACATTGTCACCTTTCCTCTCTGTAGAAAAACTAATGCAACAATAAACTCCAAACGGTAAAATCCATTACGTTGAGATCTGGAATTGTTATGGCTATTTGTATGGTTCAATGAAGACTCAAGCAGGCATATTCACGCTGACAAACATATAGACATACACACGCTAACTCTTGTGTCTACTTACTAACCTTAACCTTAACCTTAACCCTAACCCACGCTAACTCTCGTGTCTACTTACTCACTGGAACATTGTCTACCAAACACGATTCACCCAGAATAACTTCCATATTGTTTTAAAATTATAAATATATGTGTATATATTTGTTTCCTGTCAGGGTGTATAGGCATGTGGTAGTGTAAGAGGATTAGACATAGTGTATATGTCGCTTTTTGTCAGTGTGCGTATGCGTGTGACTGTGTGTGCGTCAATTAAGTAAGCATTGTGTGTGTGCTGCTTTTGTCAGTGTGCGTATGTGTATGACAGTGTGTGCATGAGTAAGTTCGCTTCCTCCCAGCCTTGAAAGGTGCCGGTGGGGGAGGGGGGCTTAGCCACGACCATTGTAATAACCAGGCCAGTGCACTGGAAAATGACGTCATGCTCTAAAGTAGCAAACAATATCTGTCGAACATTTTGAGCCTTCCCTTCACTTAAAAATTTATTAAAATTCAGGGAATCAACCAATTTTAATGAAATTTTCAGTAATTAACGATCACATAATATAATTAACCCATTACTTTATTAGAAATTTTAATTCAAATGTATTATTTCGTGTAATTTGTGTAGGCTAGACAGCAAACATTAAATTAATACTTAATAATAAAATGGTGTTGTCATAAGTTTTTTAATTTTTAAAACATGAGAATTTTTCTTTGAAAAATAATTTGTCTGATTTAATAATCATTCTTTAAATAAGTTCATTCTTTCCGGATTATTTTTAATGTTTGAGTTGATTGTTATGACAATCTGGTCTACATCAAATGAAAATATTAGTATCAGTTATACTGCGTGGAAATATCTCTTTGTTTATAAACATGAAATAACAGAAGACAAATCCCTATTCTTAGGCAGTTTTATTCTTTATATGAACATTTCATTATCATTAGTTTTAGCTGAATAATTTGATAAGAGTCGCTCTCATTTCCGAAAAGAATAAATTATGTTTTTTTTTTTATTTTCTCATTAATCGAGAATGCTGAATGAGTAGCAATTTCAATTTCTAACAATTAAACTTCTTTTGTATTTCTATTATGCTAAACCCGGAATTCTCTAGCGACATGATTGGTAATTGTACACAGAAGAAAATAATTTTTTAAATTCCAAAGGAATACGGAATTCTCTAGCGACATGATACACTGAAATAAGAAAAGAAATTTGTTCAGTAAAAAAGTTGAGAAAAACGGGTGGCGGAACATTACGAACAAGCGCCTAAAACTTAAAAAAACAAAAAAACTATTCAGATTACTAAATTGTTAAAATTAAAGCAGAATAAACATTTTTGTTTTCATTTGTGAAGAGTTACAGTAGCATCAACGGCAGACAATCCTGGATTTTTTTAACTTAAAAGTAAATCAAACATGAAAAGTAAATCAAACATGAAAGATTACAAATGTAGTAAAGTAACACAAAATCAATAAACCAAAATAATTAATTAATAGAACATTTATTGAAATAAATTAAAATATATGTTTTTTTGGGGTTTTTTTTTTTTTTACAAAACGAACAGTTTATTTACAATATAATAAAAATTTGTGATAAATTAAAACGGTCGTGTTTTTTTTTCGGAGGGGGGGGGGTCCAAACGGGCAATTTTTTAAAGAAATTAATATTTGTGAAAACGAACAGTTTCTTTAAATATGTGATTTTTTTAAACGAACAGTTCATTTACAATATATTATTATTTGAATATCTCGCTTATTTTGTTTGATTTTCGCACACATTTAGGAATAAATTTATTAATTAGTCTTACATTGTATTTTTTATCCTGAAATAAAATTCTAATTTATTTTTTAAAGACTTTAAAATCGTTGGCAGCCATGTAATTATTTTCTTTCGCACTTGACATCTATAAAAAGGAAATGCGTTTGAAAAAAGGAACAAGTTAACAATGATTTCCAAGTGAGTGAATAATCTTTAGGAGTGTAGCCGTGTTCTTGGCAGGGGAATAAAGTCACAATAGCAGGAACAAGTTAACAATGATTTCCAAGTGAGTGAATAATCCTTAGGAGGGTAGCCGTGTTTTTGGCAGGGGAATAAAGTCACAATAGCAGGAACAAGTTAACAATGATTTTCAAGTGAATGAATAATCCTTAGGAGGGTAGCCGTGTTCTTGGCAGGGGAATAAAGTCACAATAGCAGGAACAAGTTAACAGTGATTTCCAAGTCTGCTCGCTCTGATGACTTGTTGAAAAAAGATGGTCTCTCACTCATGCGCCTCAGCGTCTTTGGCACTCATTGATAGTGGTTCTAATTAACCACTACCAATGACGTCACCAGAAAAACGACTCAGTGAACTGGTTTTGGTTTACGACGGCCGTGGCTTAGCTGAGCGTAATATTGTGTGTTGACTTGTATTATCACTGTAGCTACTGATTAGATGTTCAAATTAAATGCTTAGTCATCGACTCCGAAAGAGCGATTTTTACTTTGGGCGCGAAAAAATGTCGTAAAAAGATTCACGTCACGCGACCGCTATTTTTGCTTTTTGTAAATGTATCTCTGGGAGCCGATGTTTGTACGAAAAATGTCATTTTTTTTTTTCAGATATAATTTTGGGGCGGGGCTTGTGTTTTTACATACGCCGTTGGTCAATTAATATGCAGAGAGTTGGGACACAGGTCAATCCTATTATCTAACGTTAAGGCAGCGTTTCAAGCTCCACATCACTGTTAGTGTTCAATGTTATATACACCTATAACTTACGTATGAAGAGTATTGATATTGTGGCCAACCTTGAAGGACAAGAGACAGTACCGAATGGGGGATAGTGTGTGGGTTAGATTCCCATGCAGTAGGTGTACGAGCAAGTCCAGGATACGCCGGGTAAGCGGAGTCAACAGTCTACACTCGGTGTTGGTTGGTGGAACTGTAAAGAAGGGGGGACATTGTCCCTCTCTTAAGTTTCAGACACGAAATGAACTAACAAAGCTTCTTTATAACAACAACGAAAAAGGGTTTTATTCACAAAGGTTACCCACGCCGTTTGGTATAGGTAGAAAGAAAGTTGGACAGTGTCCGAGGGAGGAAAAGGAAAGTAGGACGTTCTTAGACCTGCCGGAGGTCTGTTAGCAACTACTATCTTCAGGCGAAGATAGTAGTTGCTGGAACCTCCAGTGGGAAGGGACAGGAGAGAGAGAGAGAGAAAAAGAAGTGCTACCTTGTTGCTGCCGACCGCCTGTGATTCCCAAAGCGGCTGAAGTAGTTCTTCAGCCGACAGAAGGAATCCATGCGCCCTGCAGGCTGATTGGTCACTGTGTGACCATCTCACTAAATGGGGACATTTTTCGGAGGGAGAAAAAAAGGTCTGTTTATGACCGCTACAGAACCCCTCACTATGTAAATAACTCGCGCCCTTTCCCAGGAGAGTGTATGCAAAATGCGGATTCCAAAAGAATTCAGTCGGCGAAAGTTGGTTGATGATTTTACCGCTTAAATACCAGTCGACGATACGTTCTCGACAATCAGTCCGACAGAGGCTGGCTATTTCGTATTATGTCTTAGGTAGTCTTAGGAGATCCACCCTCCCAGGCCTTGCCTTTCCTTTTTGGGAAGGGTGATTTTATTGACAATTGCCTGAGGCGCCCTTACCCGGGAATGCCGACGGGGCTGCCCGGGCTATTTTTAGACCCCAGCCTGGCTCTTCTGCTGGGGCGCTGTCTTTTTCTCCCACCTTCCGGCCTTGTGCCACATCTTCCTGTCATGTGAAGAAAGTAGATAAAACGTTTGCAATTCAGTACCACCATTGAGCCGTCGGAAGAAAGTGAACAACTGAACAGGCCAAGGTCCGTATCGCTAGACGATTCTCCTGGCACCAGTAGTTCTGAAACTACTGACGACAATAACGATAGACCGCCTGACGAAACATTGGTCTACATTTGATTCAAGCTACGGTCAACGCTGCCACAAAGATGCTATTAAATCAACAGTTAATTCAGTCCAAGGGCCTGTGAATAAACAGAAAAAAAAACCGTGAAGTGAAAAATGATACTCGTACAGGATTTGAACCTGCGTCGTCTTTGACTGTTTGATTAGCGAGCCACGCTGTTTGAGGAAACTGAAATTATATTTTATATTTATTTTTTTTTATTTTTTTTTTTTATTTTTTTTTTTTTATTTATTTATTTTTTTTTTTATTTATTTATTTATTTAATTTTATTTTATTTATTTATTTAATTTTTTTTGTATTTTTTTTTTTAAATTTACTTATTTATTTATTATTATTATTATTTTTTTTTTTTTTTACAGCTATGCAAATTTCTCGCTTTCTCTCTGTTATTTGATTGGCGGATGAAACAAAAATTAGTTGAACTCGAAGGCAAATAGAATTCATTTAAATAGAAGAGGGCGACAAATGAAAAAGAAATATTTATTTATTTATGAAAGGAAGGAGTCAGAGCTAGAAGAAAAGAAAAAAAGAACACAGTTTTCAAAAGACAAAAAATTATGGCAACCTCGATAAGAAATATTTCCAGAGAGCAAGAAGTTTTTAAGAACATTGAAGAAGAATCTAATGAACGTCTCGCTCGTCTGTTTCATGCCTGCGATGATGCGTACTTCTGGGGGAAAATGTCTAAAAATGTCAAAGTTCGCTGGAGCAAACGCATGACTGAGTAAATATATTTTCTTTTTCCCCCCCATCTCTTGCATTTTTATTTACTGATGAAACTCGTTGGTGGACTGACCGGGATCGTTCATTCGGTCATACTTTTAGCGCCAGAATTTTATCATTACCAAATATCGTCTGTCTGCGGCAATTTTGGTTCGGACGTAACTTAAATCGGTGCTTATATAGATGAGGGCACATACGAAAAACGCATTTCCAAATAAAAACTATTGTTTATACTTACGTATCAGGCAGAAATAAGTATCCTCACCAAAAATTAAGAAAAATTATCGAGTAGAATTTTACTAAAATATAAATCGATGTTATCGTATTTTGCCGATGGCCATTGATTTATTACTTGTATTGTTAATGACAGACTGAGTTACGTCCCCCTGATGTAGTTGTTTATCGCTCGAATCAATGGCAGATCCATACAATACGATAAGATTTTGATTTTTAATTAAAGTTCTTTTTGGTTTGCTAGTTTTTGGTGTAGATACCTATTGTCAGATACATAAGTATATCAAAGAGTATTCCGTTTTTCATGTGCCCTCATCTATATATTGATGTCATTGACGAATAAGTAATTGACCTAGATTTTAGATTTCTACCAAGATTGTCTTTCCAAACATCCATACTTACAAAAGCTAAACGTATAAATCAGGGCTGGGTTACTCTTCCGAATAACCAAAATGAGTTCTTTATCCGAAAACGGATATAAATCAAATCTGCGAAAAGATTCTGTTTTCCAAATGTCTTCACAATTTATCGTCTGCATGTCTCAATAAAGTCCGGAACTTTATTGTCGAAACTCTGAATTCTCAGTTGAATTCTAAGACGGCTATTCTACACTTATACCAAAAAACAAAAAAAAAAGACATCTTTTTGTGACTGGTAAATCTGACCTGGCACGAAAAATTGAGGTTCTTTTACTAACACGGCTTTCTAAATTTTACTAAACCTCCGTTGTATATGTCCTTGTATATAAATTATTATTGTATATAAGATATTTTCCCTTCTCCCCATCGTTTATGGGTTTTAATTAGTTCATTTTTTAATATTTTTTTTTTTGTGGAAGGCTACTGTGACTTTTTGTGGTGGTAGTGAAAGGCTACCGTGACTGTCTTTTGGTGAATGAATTCTACTGGTAAAATATTGATGTGTTACGAAAAACTTCCCTACAACCTCCCAGACGTTGTTAGTCTTATGGGGAATTATACGAACCCCCTATAGTGTGCTTAAGTCACGAAACCTTCACACAAAAGGAAAAACAAAACCTTTTTATAACAAATAATGGGTTTATTAAACAAAGTGTGCTGATATCGATCCTGAACCAGTTTTCGTGAGGTTCGACTCGGAGCGTTCGGCTGTCCTACGCAAACGCCCGAGAGTTGACGAGCCGATTTGTACAAGACAATTTTGATACGGTGCTGCGTCCTATGATTTTAATGTTTTTTTTTGTTTGTTTTTAGGGTTACGCTTTAGGGTTAGGGATATTTATTTGATAACATTAATTTCGCTCTGTTTTGCTTGTTTTGTTGTTTAAAAAATGTCTTGCAACTATAACTAAAAATTATAGGACGCAGCAACGTATCAAAATAAAATTAAAATATTTATTTGATAACAGTAACTTCGCTATGTTTTGTTTGTTTTTTGATTTTCTCTGATTTTTTCCTTGTTTCTGGCAAGTCTCTCTCTGCTGACCGACCGTAATTCCCAAAGGGGCAGAAGTAGTTCTTCAGCGAACAGATGGAATCAATGCGCTCTGCAAGCTGATTGGCCAGTGTGTAACCAGATCACTTAACTGCGACATTTTTCAGAGGGAGGAAATAGGTATTTGTTTATAACAGTTAGTCTTTCTCTACTCGTTATTTCCATTGTAACTGTTCGACTCTGCTCCAATCTCCAATCCACCCTGTAAAACTTCCACAAGAACGCGTCTTCTACCACCACTTCAAAGAATTTCCTTCTGTGTGTCTAAAACTAAACGAAATTTTCACGAGCAAAATTTATTTCCAAGCACTACCTATCCGTGGAACACATTACCACGGGACTGCTTCCTTGCAGACTACATGGTATACTTCAAGTCCAATGTCAAATACTCGTAGAATAATTTTTAAAATTTGAGATGGTTAAAAAGAGGGATCAGTCCACGTTGAATTTACATTGAAAACTGATCCCCGTCTTAAAAATCACAATTTTTTAAAATTTCTTTCCAAAACCCCCGGAATTCTCTATTGACATGACAGGTAATCGTACACCGAAAAAGATTTTTTTAAAAATTGAGATGGTAAAAAAGAGGGGGATCAGTCTACGTTGAATTAACATCGGAAACTGATCCCCCCTCCTAAAATGTAAAATATTTGAGAAAAATTCCAAAAACGCCGGAATTCTCTAGCAGCCTGATAGATAAGTGTACACCGAAAAAAGAAAAATGGTCAGTAAAAAGTTGTGAAAAACGGACAGTGGTTAAAGACGAACATGTGCCCTGTTTTCTTTAAAATGTTCCTCTAAAACTGCTTCTCACCAAAGTTGGAATCCTAAAAGGGTCCTCCAACTATAAGCTACAAGATGTTGAAGGAAGCAGTAGTGCGAATTTCAAAGTAGGTATTTATCTACCTCCCACAAAGTAAAATGTGACACAAGGTCGGAAAGTGGGATTTGATAAGTCGGCACCCTAGAGGAAGAGCACCTGTGACCCTCAAAAAATGCCTGGGCAGCCCCGTCGGCATTTCCCGGTAGGGGCGCCTCAGGCGATTAGCAATAAACTAACCCCCTTAAAGGGTGAGAAGGCAAAGCCTGGGAGGGTGGACCTCCTAGAACTGTACAGGACAGACCCATAGACCGGCGTAAATCAAGCCCCGAAGGCCAAGACGATACCGGTCTATAGGGTGCAGTATCCATCGGAACAGATACTACACTTTGATCTTGGCCAAAAGGCCTCGGACAAAATTCATCTTTATCTACAGATGAAGATTTTACAAACCTTGGGAATATCACCAGACCTTAGGCACAGCGCCCGTTATGAAAGGGGGAGGGGGTCGGGGATAACTGAGACAAGCTGTTCAATATTTTTTTATTTTCAATAAAGTTTACAAACAGAAAAGAAAACATTTGCTGACTCCAAACTAGATTCTTGCACCAAAATACCGCATTCACTCGATGTAAAAATGAATTATCGTGGGAGTGGGATAAAATATTAAAAACACCCAAAAAAGAAAGAAAAATAAAGAACCAAATAAATCGATAAAAAGGGGGGGTTAGTATGGCCCGTATAAGTGTTTATTTCATGGATGCATCCGTAAGGCGTTGAAGAAAACAGCAGCGCTACAAGACATTGGCGTATACTAGTGTACGTGCTTATTTCATGTGTATGCATATATGTATGTAAGCTTTAAGCAATAGCAACGCCTGACTTTCGTTTAAGCTCGAAATGTAACTTTGTTCAGTTCCAGAAATAAATTTCCACGCATTTTTCGTCCATACATTCTTCTATAACTTTACAGCTTTTTTTAACGGGTTAAGCTTCTTTTTTTTCCTTTTTTTTTTGTATTTAAAACTTGACCGTAAGCTATGAAGCTTCAGTTCACAACCATTCTTTCTCTTTTTCTCTCCTCAGATGCGCTGGTACGACGCTGTCTGCTTACAAAGAACAACAAATCACAGTTTCACTCAGCCGAAAAATTTTGGAATTGCGACCTCTCACTGATTTATTGGAGACATTACTTGTAAGAATTTTTTTAATTTTAGAATTTTTCTGTAGATAATTTGATAAGTGGAATCTGTTAAAAAAAAAAAAAAATATATATATATATATATATATATATATATATATATATATACTTCGATAGTCTAAGAATGTTGCAAACTGTCACACAAGGTTTCAATCTTAAACGAAGTGATTTGATATTGTTTAAGTTATACCAGAACGTCATTAGGGTTCACCGTTTCGTAACTGAAAAACTTAATAAAAAAAAAATGTAACGTGTTAAAAGAATGAATTTCAAAAAAAAAATGTAACGTGTTAAAAAAATGAATTTCAAAAAAAATGTAACGTGTTAAAAGAATGAATTTAAAAAAAATGGATAAATATTTAGATACTTGCATATTAAATTTTAAAATCTGAAATGAAATTGAAGTAGGATATATGAAAATAAAAGTTGAAACATAGATACCAAACCCACTCAGATATTTTAATTGCCAAAGGTTTGGTCACCACCGAGACAGATGCAATAGACCTCTAATGTGTGGAATATGCGGCGAAAACACAAAACACGAGGAAAACTGAAAAACAAAAAGGAATCACCCGGCAAACTCCAGAGATTGAAGTTTAGAAAAAGATATATCCAGAACATTCCTTTCCCGGAAGCAATGAACTTAATTGAAATTACAAAATACTCGGCGATATCCGAGAGATACATACCAAAAACAAGCCAGGGACGACACCAAATATAACAATCAAACCGGAAACAAATCTGAAGTAACTTTCCATCTTATAAACCAGATAAGAACACTAATCCAAGAAATGAAAACCAACAAGTTCCCAAAAGAGAACTCTCGAATCAAAGATTCGACGCTTGTTCGTAATTGTCCACAACCAGTTTTTCCAACTTTTTTACTGACCAAATGTTTCTTTTTTTCGGTGTACACTTACCTATCAGGTCGCTAGAGAATTCCGTGTTTATTGGGAAATTTTTTCAAATATTTAAGATTATAATAGGGGGATCAGTTTTCTATATAAATTTAACGTAAACTGATCACCCACTTTTTGACCATCTTGCATGTTTGTTCGTTGTTTATTCACCCATTTTTTTTCTCACCTTTTTAACGTACAATGACCTATCATGCCGCTACAAAATTTCGGGTTTGGAAATTTTTTTCTCCAAATATTTGTTTTTTAGAATTCTTTTTCAAATACTTTAGATTTTAAGAAGGGTCAGTTTTCTACATAAATTTAACGTAAACTGATCACCCACGGTTTGACCATCTTGCATGTTTGTTCGTTGTTTATTCCCCCTTTTTTTTTTTTAACAGACCAAATTCTTCTGTGTACAATTATTTATGCCGCTAGAGAATTCCGGGTTGTTCGCAAATTTTTAGAAAAATTTTGCGGTGGTCAAAAAGTGGGGGATCAGTTTACGTTAAATTTATATAGGAAACTGATCCCCCTATTAAAATATAAAATATTTGAAAACAAATTCTAAAAAACACTGAATTTTCTAGCGACATGATAGGTAATTGTACACCAAAAAAAAAAAAAATTGTCAGTAAAAATAAAAGTTGCGGTAAACGGATCAAACAAAACTAAACAAGATCTGAAAGGCCCCGCCTTATGAAATGGCCTCAATGGCTAGAACATCACACAAAAAAATCGTCCAGTAAAAGAACTCTCAACGAATAGCAAAAACGGATAAAGATCAACCTCAAAAAAGAAAAACTACTACAACTAATAACAGATTTGAGACCTTTGAAGGAACAGGAAGAGATTGCACATAAATAAAAAGCAAACAATTTTTTTTCGTTGTACAATTACCTATCAGGTCGCTAGAGAATTTCGTATTTTGGGGAATTTTCTTAAAATATTTTAGATTTTATGAGGGGGGATTAGTTACCTATATACAGGATGATTCATAAGTCACTTAGCTATTTATTTTTGAAATTCTAAAGTTAAAAAATACGGTAATACAAAACAGAAAGTTTATTCAGCAAATTCATTTATGGGAGTTTAAAATTACAGCAAATTTTCAAAATTTCCACCTTCGTTCTGCATGCATGGCTCCATTCTTTTTTGCAAGGAATTTACGACTCTTTGTAGCATATTTGATTTATGGTGTTGTGCGAAGGAGGCTTTCTGTTCACATCACGTTTCCATTGCCTTTCAACAAGTGTGGGAGATTCATCAAATTTGGCCATATGAATAACAATAAAAATTCGCTCTTCAATTGTAAATGACATACTGCCTGAAAAAAAAGCGCATATGATGATTTACACAAATTTAAATAAATAAAAATAAATATATATATATATATATATATAGAAACAAATATATAAACGAACAAATTTAAAATAACAAATAGCAGTAATTAGAAAGTAAGATAACAATAATCAAAAGTTCATAGTATGTTTGTGCTTCATATGGTAATCATTTTAAATAGCTAAGTGACTTATGAATCACCCTGTAAATTTAACTGGTCACCCATTTTTTTTTTTTTTTTTTTTTTTTAACGGACCAATTTTTTTTTTCTTATGTGCAATTACCTATCATGTTGCTAGAGAATTCCGGGTTGTTTGGAAATTTTTAGAAAAAATTTACGATGGTCAAAAAGTGGGGGATCAGTTTACGTTAAATTTATATAGGAAACGTATCCCCCTATTAAAATCTAAAATATTAGGAAAAAAAAATCCTAAAAAACACTTAATTCTCTAGCAGCATGATAGGTAATTAATTGTACACCGAAAAAAAAATTTGATTCTAGAAAATGTCACAAATTTAAGGGTTCTTAAGAAATTAAAATTAATGGAATCTTAAGTTCTAATGACAATCGATGAAATTCAATGCATATCTAAAAAAAGATTTTATTTGAAAATGAGATGTAGGTCGTGCCTATATTAGGCCCCTTAAAAACAGTTTAAAATACTGAAAGGGAAAACAAATTTAGTGAATATTAATGTTTAATACCTATTAAAATTTCTTTAAAAAAAATCGGAGGTATTTGAATTTTCACGAAGGGTTTTTTACCTCTTCTGTATAAACAAAATTAAACTATAGTCCAAAATTAATGATCGGTTAATTAGTTTCGAAGTGCATCCTGTACATACAAATATAAACTTAACTTTATAAAGATAGATATACAAATAAATACACATTGGTATTTATTATAGTGGGGGATATTTTAGCTGAGGGTTTATCTCGAAGAAAATCAGTATGACGAACTTGGAAGAGTAATTCGTCTGGCCGAATCTGACTGAAATAGAATAAGCAAATGGGGTCACCATTTCTCGCAAAATAAACGATGGCTTCAAAACTAAAGATGTGCAGTTCTATTTACAGGAAACACTGGACCATAACAAGGATACATTGGGTTGAGTATGGTAGACAAGACGAAATACCATAATTCTGGAGTCCCTCGATTTATCTACCGTCGGACCCTGGCACTACCAAATCAGGCTGTCTGAAGTTATCGACTTCCTGACCCCAAATGCACCAAACATGGATTTTTTTTTTCTTTGCAAAACTCAATCATGTACTACAAAATCCAAAACAAAAACAATTTCCCTCCCTCCCCTCTTCTTCCCTCTCCCCTCTTTCTCCTCGTCCCCTTTCAATCAACCAAACACCATGAAAAAATACTTGAACATATAAAGAACTTGAAGCATAAAAACTTTCACCAAAATGACCGGATTTGGCATTAAATAACCCAAAAAGGGTCGATATGCCGTAAAACAAAACAACCAAACCAAAAACCATAATTAAACATTTTAAGATATAAAGAACTTGAAGCATAAAAACCTTCACCAAAATGACAACAATTCAAAATACCAAAGCTCTTAACTAATGACTATAAATGACCCACTGACTTTAGACTCAAATGAAGGATATTTCCTTCTACATTCATGGCATGAAATGACTCGAAAAGGGTTGATGTGCCATTAAGCAATATCTTACTTTACCTTACGTCGGACCGGTAGAGAATGTAGAATTTACATATTTTCTATTTGAAAGTCGGGCTCGAATTGAAGTGTTATGTTGATCACGTGATCTGATTTTAGCGCCGAAATGATTCATCGCGCATGAATCTCGTTATAGACATGCTATACGCGCACATGGTGAAGAGGCGATGATTACATAATCGCCAAGCCGAATCACATATCACTGGCTGTCAGGTAGATCAATGCAAAATAGGTCACTCATGTAACTGCTACTATATTTGTTGTAATAACTCTTCGGTGTGGTTAGATGGGTGCTTCAAGCTAAGATCCGAAAGCCGATCAGTCAGTCTCTTGACCTAATGCCATCTACCCTCTTTATGGAGAGAAATACCCGTTTTATAATCGGTTGTGTATGGTGCTCTATTTGAACAGCTGACGTAAAGCAAAAGTGAAGAATTTCCCATCTTGAAAGCAATAATCGTATTTTGAAACTCTGAGATTAGCGACTCTGCAGCCACGCAACATGCAAATATTTTTTCTAAAATTTTTTTTTTTAATTAAAAAAAAAAAAAAAAAAAAAATTAAAAATAAAAATTAAAAAATTAATCCTGAAAATTGTTTTTCAGCACGAAATGATACACGCTTACATATGGGCCGAAAAAATCAAAGTGAGTTTATTTTATTTTTTTATTTTCATAGTCTAAAAAAATGATGAATTTAGTGGAACTTCTAAATATGGAACGATATTTTAATTTCTCTTCGGACTACAATTTGTTTTTATTTGAGGAAAAAAACAGAAATAATTCTTTTGCACTTAATGGTTTTTTATATTTATTTTATATATTGATTGTTTATTGTTTATATAAACAATGTTTATTTATATATTATTTTTGCACTTGCTTGTTTATATTTTTATATTGATTGTATAAACAATGTTTATTGATTATTATTTATATTTATTTTATATATTGTTTGTTTATATTTATTTACATTGATTTTATTTTTGCATTTGTTTTATATTTCATTTTTTCTATTTAATTTCAATCGGCATTGTTTGACTTTGCATTTTTTATTTTAATAAATATGTAAAGAAAATTGTTTTCAGATTTTTTGCAATCAAAAATAATAAACGAATTTAAGTCTTTAAAATCCATGAAAAATCGTGACGTTTATTTACTTTAACGTAGAAACAACTTTATTATTTTATTTTTTTTTTTTTTTTTTTAGGGGAATTTTTTATTTAATACTAAATTTAATTTGTTGGCAATATCCGTTTGTATTATGAACTTGAAACCTAGAAATTATTTGTAAACACAGAAAAAAAAATACATAAATTTTGGACAAAAACAAATTATTTAAAACTCCCATGACATTAATTTTAACTTTTTTTTTTTAATAGAAAATTAATATTTTTGGACGCATACAAATTTTCTTCAAGAAATGTCTGATAAAAACATTCCATGATAATTTTATTCAATTTTTTAATAGATTTTTAAAAATTGTGTACAAAAAATGAATTCCAACACTTTATTTATTTCTTATTCTAGTATGTTAATTTATGTAATTACTCTTTAAACAATCGCTGATTTATATTTTTACCGAGATTATTGTCCTTCCGACCATCCATACTTTACAAAAGGTAAACGTATAAATCAGGGATAGGTTACTCTTGCAAATAACCGATTTCATTTTACAGAAATCAGTTCGTTTATTTTTATATAAGCGATTAGTTTTGCATTAACTGGAGTTGTTAACGTGCTGTCTGGGTTACATTTACATTCAATTTTGTTTCTACACCCTTTCATATTGACGATTGTTAGTTTCTTTGTTCCGGGTAGTAATCCAAGACTTGTGGTGGATCGAGATGCGATTCGAACGAACGCTAAAAAGCGAACGGCTTGAATAGCCACCCTCTTTTCTTTCTCCGGTTTGTTTTAAAAGATTTAGCAGTCGTTGCTTGCCAAAGTCGGAAAAATGCTGAAAGAGTGAAGACAACGGAAAATTTGTATTAATTCTGTTAAATTGAACAATAATACTGAAGTCTTGCAAAACTGGTTGGGTTTGCAACTTTAAGAAATCCAACTAATAAGAGTTCTTTAACGTCCAAAATAGACGGTCGTCTGAATTGTTCAGATTCTTAAGTCGTCGCATTAAAGTTATTTATCTTCCTCCCACAAGGTAAGATGTGACACAAGGTCGGGAAAGTGGGATTTGAAAAGCCAGCGCCCGAGAAGGTGAGCACTCTGGCCTACAAAAAATGCCTGAGCAGCCCCGTCGGCATTCCCCGGTAGGGGCGCTTCAGGCAGTAAGCTATAAACTTACTCCTCCCCCAAAGAGGAGAGGTAAAGCCTGGGAGGATGGACCTCTTAGAACTGTACAGGAAAAACCCACAGACCGGCGGAAATCGAGCTCCGAAGGCCAAGACAATACCGGTCTATGGGGTGCAGTATCCATCGGAACAGATACTACACTTTGATCTTGGCCGTAAGGAGAAATCTTTCCTAATTGTTGATTGGACTACGAATGAATTCAAGAGGAAGAATAAAGGCTATTTTCTTTACTCAACTCGCCAAAATGAAGCGTTTGTTGATTGGTCAAGGCGATTCGCCTTGACCAATCAGAACCTTTTCAGAATACGGGGGGGGTGGGGGTCGTGATGGACAAGAGAATTATTTTAGGGAAGAAACGAAGCTAACCCCCCCCCCTTTTTTTTTTTTTTTGTTTACAGCTTCAATAAGCTTTCCTTTTCACTTCCAAAAGCAAGGGAGTTTTCACAGGAAGGGGGGGGGGGGCGAACTTCATTTTTCACCAGTGAAAATGGTTCCCCACTTGATTTTTAAGCCAAAATCTAGTCAGCCTGTCAAATTAATAAAACTTATAAAAACAGTGACCTGGTCAACAAAATCAGTTCTAGAAAGAACTAACCCGACACACCTTGAAAGAACTAAGAACTTATGCCCCGCGCCTCTGGCCGAGGGGGGGGGGGGGGGGGGCAAAAGAAATGAGCACTCCAAAACGCACATACAAGCTCACGCACGCACGCACGCGCGCGCGCGCACGCACACGCACACTACTCATTTATATTCACACTAACAAATAGATATACACATCTTTAATCCTCATTTTTGATATTCACTGAACATTTTCCGACCAAAGAGCACGAGCTGTATAAACTTTTAAATGAACATTTACTGACTTATATTCATGTAAACTTAGAGTTATACAAATGTTTTATTTAATGTCTTCCTTGATTTTTTTATTTATTTTTATTTATTTATTTTTTTTCCATGTTAAGTTAGCACTTGCTAGCTGATGACCCTTATAATCCCTCAAATCTTATTCATTTCCGTTTATATTTAATATGCACACCCGTATATATAACCATTTTCTTCCTTTGCCATAGACGTACAGGCATGTTGACACTAACTGCAATCATATAATCCTGGGCAATACCGTGGGTGACTGAAAATCTTGTACCTGAATCATGTTTGGGTAAAACTGCATAACACTGCCCCCCCCCCCAACAAACAACAAACGGAAGCGCTAATAGAATTTCTTATCAATGGGAGTAAATATTTGTGAATATTTGCTTAGAAAAGAACGCAAAGATGTTTTTACTGCATTAGTAAATAAAATCAACAATTTGTATCCAGTTTAAATTCAGGTGTTTTATTTTTATCGATAGACTTTTGATTTTTGCGCTTCCGTTTGTTGACGCATGCGCACAGCCAGGGGGGCAGTGTTATGCAGTCTTACCCATGTTTGTATATTCTGTCTTAATCGTTCTGTTTTTTTTTTGTTTTTTTTCTTTCTTTGTCCAGGAAAAAGAACATCATGGACCAATATTTCATGAACATATGAAAAGGGTCGGGAATATTGCTGGAGTGGAATTGCAGGTAGGTCTATAGAAAATGAGACGAAGTCCATTTCTAATACATAAAACAACTTTATTGGTCGTCTTCATAAATATGTAAATAAAAGGAGAAATGAAAGAAGGATGTTAGCGAATGAATTCGTCCATGAATATGGACGAAGAGGAAAAGGTAGAAAGTCCACGTGGTTAAATGAAAGTCCCGAAGTAGAGGAGGGAAGAGAGTTCTTGTAGGAAGGATATGTGCCTGTACACAGGTGTGAAAGTCAGTTCATGTGTAAGCAGTTATTTGTGTGTTATATTAAGTCCACGTGTACAAGGCGGTGGCCATTTTGGATCCTAGTCTTGTTGAAGTCGAACCCAAGACCAAAGCCCCGGGAAGATGTTGACAGTGCACCAAAAAGAAAATAAGTGAATGCTGAGCGATCCAATTTAGTCTCTTGTCACGTGGTCAGCTCGCATGAGAGATGGTCTCTGATTGGACAAGCCAGAAGGGAAGTTAAATGCCTGCACCAATCAGTGCCGATCTTATGAATCATTCATTCAAAATCGTAAACCGCGAGCTGTCCTAACTTGTAGCCTGCTGCTACAAGTCGGATCGTTAGAACTCAACTGCGGATCGACATTGTCAAAACTTTGAAACTTAACGAAACTTGGAGGGGGGGGGGAGGTTATTGTAGTATGAGTCTAAAGGAAAAAGCAATCTAATTTCGTTTAGTTGCCTTTTTGAGCCCCCTCACATTGCCTAAGTTAGACTCAAGACTTTTTTACGTAGGGGTGGGGGTGGGATGGTACACCCCAAAAAAAGGAACCCTTGATTGGGGAATAGAAAATACCTGTAGTTCTGACTTGAACTAAATGTTCATATTCCAAGAACGCATAACGGCAATTCCTTTCAACGCGAATTCAACTTCATTATTTCGCTACCCATGTTCCTGACCATTTCTATACCACCATTTACTCACTAACCATTGCAGCAAGATTAGACATTAAGTCAATTTACTGTGGGGGGGAGGGGTGCTACCAATGAGGCCAGTCTGAAAATACCGGCTTCATGACCTAAAATGCACCAAACATTGTTTTTTTTTTTTTCCTTTCCCTTTGCAAAACTCAATCATGTTCTGCAAAGCCAAAAACAATTTCCACGTGAATGAATATTTGAAGATATAAAGAACTTGAAGCATAAGAACTTTTACCAAAATGACCTTATTTGGCATTAAATAACCCGGTAAAGGTTGATACGCCGTAAAACAACCAACCATACTGTCAGAGGGGGGAACCAGCTCTCCTGCTGAGGTATAAAATAGAGAACGGACATATTGGCATTCACCGGGCGCGGTAATGCTTGGGAGAGTGCACCACTTAGGAGCGAGCCGGACCATACCTCATCCCTGCAAAGAAGGGTCTGATGGTTTAGAGCAGATCCTAGGTTGCCAGAATGATGTTGGTGCGAACCTCAGCTAGTATTACAACTGTTCAGAACCAGCCGATCATTTTATTATTACAAGAACTTCGTTGATTCCTGCGTAAGCGTTGTGGCATTTTCGTTGCGACTTCTCGACCATTGCGACTCGGGACTCTGCGGAAGTCTATCACAAGTAAGGATTTCTATTTCTCTCCTTTCTTATAAATTTTCGTGTTACATGCTATTAGTTGCCATTTTACTACTTCGACCCCATCCCCCTCCCCCCAAAAAATAAACGTTGATGTAAAATCATAGCAATCCCCTAATTCAATTTTACGAAAATAAACTGATTTCTTTTTATCTACTCCTTACAACTTTCGTTGGTCTGTGGCGGAACTAAGAATACTCATTCACCTTTCCATGTGTGCCCTGTCGGCGGGGCCACAAATTCGACAACAGCAACCCCATGCAAAAGGGGTACCCTGCCCCGAAAACGGGACCACCTGTTGGAGGTGGGTGATGACCCGTGATGTCTTAGGACGGGATCCTGGTAACTGAGTGGTTCGTGGCTTGATCACTTCGGGTTCTTACTATGGCTAGAAAAGAGGTCGGAGAGGCCCGATCCTATTAATCGGCTGGCCACGTCATGCCCTAGTATCTATAAATTCATCCCCAACCGTATTATTATTCAATCTTATTTTTTATTTTCATTTTTCTCCCCAAATAGATACTAGAAGACGGTGGCTGAGGGTCAGTCACGTTGAGAACAAAGTAGATTATCAATGCCAAAGAGTAATGTTTTTCAAAGTATTTTTCTTGGAATAGTGTTTTCTGGGAATAAAGTTCCCTTTTAAGAGCAATGTATTCTAAGAATTTAAATAATTGCCCAATCTATGGAATTATATTTTGACAATTACATTGCAAACACAAAACTAGTGTGACACGTCTATCGCTTGAAGGATTCAGTCTTTTCCAGCTTGGGTGTGTTTATTCTCAAAGAGTAATGTCTTTTATTTTTATAGAAATCGCTCCAGACAAGGCATGAAGCCACTTGATGTAACAAGAATGAAATATGATTATCGAAAATACAGGAAATGACTATTGGGCATAGTTTTGAAAAGACCAAGGTTATAGGTAGGAGGAACACAATCAGCAGGAAGAATTCCACAAGCCAGCGATCTTTGAAGGAAGCGGAATAGGAAGCTGTATTACAATGAGTTATCAAAACAGTGAATTGATGGAGACCACTAGACCAACGAGTCAAACGAGCTGGAACAAAAGAAGCAGGGAATAAGAAGCTGTATTACAATGAGGTATCAAAACAGTGAATTGATGGAGACCACTAAACCGAGTCAAACGATCTGAAGAAGCGGGGGAATAGATCACTAATTCTGAAGAACACATGCAATAATAGTACTTATAGAAAAGACTGAGACTAGCAACATTACGTTTGAGAGGGTGCAGAGAAAAAGAAAGGGTAGAGCCAATCATATTAGACACGTTTCTGCACCTTATCAATAACTCTCAAATGGGACAAAGATTCACCCGCCCAAATATGACAACAGTACTCCAAGAAGCAATGTCTTCAGAGAATATAAATAATTATCCTACGTCTAAAATTATATTTGACAACTTTATTCGGCATTAAATAACCCACAGATGGTTTGGTTTACGGCATAACCAACTTTTCCGTGTCTGCGGTAAAAGAATCTCAACCTCTGTATTATGAAAATAAACTTTCTGTTCTCCTTTCGTTTGTCCCTTTATTTTCATGTCCTTACAGTGCATCCAATGGTGAGCCCCTAATTTGGGAACTTTACAGAATATTGTGTTAAACCTTAATCACAATTACTCCCGGATCCACCCTAACTCAGAGTGGTAGCACCTATTAGGGTTCCATCTAGGAGTTGAATAGAATTTGAACTACACTAAACTGCCTCTGACACCCTTGAGCAAGGTGTTCGCCTCTACTCCACCTGACATCCATCTTTCTCAGCCCTTCATACTTTTTTTTTGTCTACCCAATTGTCCACCCCTTATCAACTACTAAAGCCACCTCAACCCGTTATACTCTCATCATGTGGGCAAAATGGACGCGATCATATCCAAGGCAATGGCTGAATCCTTAGAAAATGACCTCCAGGCTGTAGTGGATTGGGGGTCATAAATGTTTGGTGACTTTTAATGCCGCAAAGACAAAGCTCCTTTACTTCACTAACTACAAGAAACCTCTCCAACCACCGATTGCCATGCAATTTTTTATTAAGATTATTATCGAGGAAAGTATTTTAAATACATCTGGAAATCTGAAAAAAAAAACAAAACAATCAATCATGAGTATATTTGCGAATATTAAGAGAAAAAAAAGCTCCAATTTATCCTTTAGGTCAAACACACACCTAATTATAATGGAGATTATGTATCTGTTTGCTTGAAGCCGAAACTATATTAGTTTTGATCGCTCTTTTTATATCTACTTATCAGCTCCTATATATACCCATTCCAAAGCTTCCCCAAACATCACACGTCTTTCAAGTTTACATAATTTGTTTTTAAATAAATTAATATTCGCAAATATACTCATGATTGATTTTTTTTTTTTTTTTTTTTTTTTTTTTTTTTTTTTTTTTTTTTCAGATTTCCAGATGTATTTAAAATACTTTCCTCGATAATAATCTTTAAAAAAATTATAAATAGAATTTAAGAGTCGTTGATGGTAGTAGTTGTAAAAAAACACATTTTACTGGGCATTATAATAAAACCAGCATATATTTGCTAGTATACATAAAGATGAGATATATATATTTCTAGAAGTCCGACCGAAATTACTCTAGTTTCTGGAGGTTTTTCCTAGCTCTTTTGAATTCTGTTATGGTTCTTAACATAGTAACTCTGGCAATAAGATTATATATATATATTATTTCTAGAGATGAAAATAAAAAATTGTAAAGATACAATATTAAAACATCAGAAGTTCAAAGGGAAATTCTTCCTTGCTTTGAACTTCTGATTTAAGAAATATTGTATCTTTACAATTTTTTATTCTCATCTTTCATCTCTAGAATTGATTGCTCTATTCAATATATTGAACTTTATATTATCACGATAGATTATTATTAAACGATTATTCAATTATCTTTAATTAAACATTTTAATATATATATATATATATATAATTACTTTTATCAAAATTTGCCTCTGCTTTATAGCACAATTATAAATTTAAATTTGATTTTGAAAAACAAAACAACTTAGTTATCCCCCCCCTTTCGAAAATCTTTAATTTTATGTAAAATAGATAAATAAGATCTACAATTTAAATCTATATTTTTGATAAAGGTGAGTGACCAACCGTTTCAGAAATTAGGATTTAATTCATCAGAAATCAATTTCATATTTTTTTGTTGTCAGTGCTTTGCTAATCTTTCCACCGTTAGCAAAGGAAGCTCTACATCGATGCGGACATGGTCAGTCCAGTGCTTTCAAGGCTGACCATAATGTCTTTTACCGGGAAATTCTTCCTTGAATGCCCGGTCTACAGTGCTTTCGAGATGTTTTCTGATGATGTGGCCAAATCAGCTCATCCTTTTCTTGATAACCTTGATAGCATTTAATAAACAAGAGTTTTTTTAATTTGGGTTTTTACAATGACTCAGACGGGTTTTGCCGACCATGTTTCGTAGAAATTTTTTTTTTAATTTTTTATAGAGCCTGCGTTTATCTGCCTTTTAACGTCCGAGTATCAGAAGTAATTAGTCTTGGAACCACAAGGACATTGCAGTTTTTTTCTTTCTCTCGGCAATCTTTCCTAATATGTAATGCTACTCTGAATTTTAGTTCTTTTTTTTCTCCATATTTGAACGTATATGATATAGCAAGATATCAGTGAATGAATAAAACGGTTTTTGCATAAAGATTTTACGGTCTTAAAAACGATGTATATTTATAAATTACAAATTCTGTTTGTTTTTTTTTGTGTTTTTAGGTGTCTCATGATTTTCAAGACGAATGTGACCTTCTGTTGAAACATGTATGGAGATGCAACGGCCCGTGTCGTAAAACTGCTAAAAACAGGGGCTACATTCGACGAGCTATTAACCGAGAACCTTCCAAAAACGAAAAATGGTTCCGGGAACACGATCTGCACTGTGGTGGAAAGTTTGTCAAGATCCAAGCGCCAAACAAAACAAAAACTGGTAAGGACCATGGTAAGTCTGTTAAACTCATTCGGTGGCGCAGACGAGCTGACTGAAGAGGAACAAGAAACAATTGTGTAAAGCAGGGGCGGGCAACCTCCGACCCGCGAAGGCTTAGCGTCCGGCCCGCCACCCTGTTATGCTTTATTATTGCAATCCGGCCCGCGGACCTCCCAGTAAAACGCATATCATTTTGTGACATAAACGTAAAAGTAGGTTTCAATTAAGATTGAGTGGGTTTAAAATGTATAAATATCAGTGAGCGATGATGCATGTATATTTAATTTTTATTTAACTATTAATTTCAAATCCTTGGCCTGAGATAATAATAGAAAAAGAGAAAGCAAAGAGGAAACGAGACGAGGAAAGGACATAAAACAGAACTTATGTGAGGTGTCAAAACGAATGCTGGATCAACTTGCTACTTTCCCCGTCATTATTTTTTATGATTGCAAAATGGCTCTTCGTCGGCGCCTTTTATAACATCACATACAGAAGTCTCTTGAGAAAAAATATCAGTGTTTAATGCAATTTTTTTTACAATTTATTCATATAAACAAAATATAGTAATTCTGAGATTTTGTTTTTCACTCCGGCCCGCGATCTCCTTCCAAAAGTCTCATCTGGCCCTCACTCTGAAAAGGTTGCCCGCCCCTGGTGTAAAGTAACACGAGGGGGGTAAAAAACATAAGAGATAGGCGAGTTAATTGCAAATTACAGCTAATTAGAACAATTACATTTTTTTTTTTTTTCAAAACAGTTCTATCCGAAAACCAAGGAATATTTTTTGATTAAAATATTTCTCAACCCAGGACTGTACTCTTAACTCTGTCTCTGAAAGTTTAGATATAGCATTCTCATTTTACACGAGTGTCCAAATACATGTATTAGATTTTAATGCATATCACCGTGACTGGCTTGGATTCTCTAGCTATACAGACGCAGCTGGTAACTCCACATATTTTCTCCATATCGCACTCCCTCTCAGACTCAATTTCCCGACCCGTCTCCCTGATCGTGTGGACCAGCAAGCCTCACTTCTCGACTGTTCTTGATCTTACTGCCCGAGGCTTCTGCGACCAATGCCCATAGCCCACTCGGAAATGCTGGTCAGTGTCGTAATGATTATCACCCTAAAATCTCGTCCTAAAGCTGATGAGCCATTGCTCAAAACGACGAGATACTACAAGCAGGCTGATTTTAATTCCATCAGAGATCACATCATAGACACCCCATGGAGTGGAATTTTTTCTCTCCCTACTGATCAATGTGCAAATAAGGCAACTGAATAAGTCAAAGCAAGCATTGATGCACATGCCCCCATGATAAAATTCTACTGCAAGCTCCACTCTCTACAATGGTTCAGTTCGAAATGTGCAGCTGTTATTGCTCAGAGGCAGCAAGCATTTCGACAATACGGCCGGCATAAGTCTACTACGAATAGACAGAAATTTGCAGAGTCAATAAATAATTGCAGGACTGTGATAGCTGAAGAAAAGAGAAGGTATACAGAGATAACCAGGAAATGCATTCAGTCACAGAAACTAGGTGTTCGTGAGGCAATCAACAATTCCCCCGCTATCCAACCATAATGATGTCGTTTGCACGGCAATCGACAAGGCTGAACTACTTGCCCAGCGTTTTGCCTTAAATTCCACTTTGGACTCCGCAAACTACTCCGTCCCTAATTTCCCACTGCGGACTGAAGCCACACTCAGTGACGTGGTCATCACCCCATCTCATGTCATGGACATCATAAATAAACCTACTGGTGATACCAGATCAGGCTGCCCTGTGGCTCCCTGAGACGAAATTCACCTACATTGACGTTTTTTTTTTTTTTTTTTTTTTTTTTTTTGTAAAACTTAATTATGTTCTACAAAACCAAAAACAAAAACAACAGCCCCTCTCCCTTTCTCCCTCCCCTTATTTTATTTTTAGAACTTGAAGCATAAATCTTTTACTATAATGACCAGATTCGGCATTAAATAACCCAAAAAGGGTTGATATGCCGTAAAACAAAACTACCAAACCACCACCTAAATAAACCTTGATACCTCCAAAGAATGTGGGCCTGATCTCATACCAGTAATAGTAATAAAGAAATGCTCTGCTGAGCTGGCCCCTGTCCTCTCCAAACTCTACAACAAATGCCTTGCTGAATCTCGCTTTCCTGATGGCTGGAAAATATCCTCTGTGGTATCAGTCGTCAAATAATTCTGGAGATAGAACTGACCGTCAGAATTATCACCCCATCAGTCTACTCCCGCTCTTCGCTAAAATCTTTGAATCCTTAATCAATCTAGCAATGGTCCGGCACCTTGTTAATGCTAAACTTTCTGACAGATTAAGGCAAGCACGATCTAATGCGGATACCATAACGAATATTTTTAACTCCTACCATGGTTGAATGACTGAGTGTCGTCAGATAAACTCTATTTTTCACAATAACTTTTGTCATCTAAAATGCCCTTCAAGACTGATATGCCGTAAAACGAAAAATTTCATTTTTTCTCCCAAGAATTCGACTACCGTTTGGATGAAGAAATAGAATCCTTCTTGAAGACGAAGTTTCCAAAATATTCGAAACCAAGTTTTGGTAAGTTAATCCTTGTTTTGTATTTTCAGTTATTTTTTTCTTCATTTTCATTCAAGCGAAATAGAAATTTCATTGCTGAAAATAAAATGTTCATAATTAAAGAAAACGAGTCGAAGATTTGATACTTCTGTGCTTGAAACTGTTGACTCTCTGTCTGTCGGTGTGTGTGTGTGTGTGTCTCTCTCTCTGTCTGTCTCTCTGTCTGTCTCTCTGTCTGTCTCTCTGTCGATGTCTGTCTGTCTGTCTGTCTCTCTGTCGATGTCTGTCTGTCTGTCTCTCTGTCGATGTCTGTCTGTCTGTCTGTCTCTCTCTCTCTCTCTCTCTGTCGATGTGTGTCTGTCTGTCTGTCTGTCTCTCTCTCTCTCTCTCTGTCGATGTGTGTCTGTCTGTCTGTCTCTCTCTCTCTCTCTCTCTCTCTCTCTCTGTCGATGTGTGTCTGTCTGTCTGTCTCTCTCTCTCTCTCTCTCTCTCTGTCGATGTGTGTCTGTCTGTCTGTCTGTCTGTCTGTCTCTCTCTCTCTCTCTCTCTGTCGATGTGTGTCTGTCTGTCTCTCTCTCTCTCTCTCTCTCTGTCGATGTGTGTCTGTCTGTCTGTCTCTGTGTGTGTATAATGACTGGATAAAATTTAATACAAATCTGAAATATTTTAGTTTTCAAATGGAAGGTGTTCCCATATTATATTAACTTAACTTTCAAACAGCTGCGCAAGTATTGGCGTAGAACTTTGTTCATATCGGTAAGGTTATCACAACATTTTAGAAAGATTATATGGATGTTTGATAATGTTAAAAAAATCGGCATTATGTTTAAAGTAGTAAAGTCCATTAGAAGAGAAGAATATAGAATAAGTATAATGTTTGATAGTGGGAGCACAGAGCAGGAGGACTCCCTGAAAAGGAGGTAGTAGCAGCGGAAGTTGGAAGTGACGTCACGTCGGTGGGAGGCTTTTTCTGTTTCTTAGTTCCTGACGACTAAAGAAGACGGACATTAAAAGTCTCCCGGTCAGCAGGAGCCCCAAATGGCCTGACGATATTTTTCTCTAGTCCTTCTCTCTCTCTCCAGTGCAAAACACAAACAGTGTCATCGTTTTATGTTGAATAAACTTCTAAAACTAGAACCCTGAGTCCATATGGTGTCGATCACGGCCGAAGGACAGGAGCCAGCATCGAGAAGCCCGAAAACCAGAGAAATAACCTGGGTACATACCTGCGAAGGTAAGCAGAATACAACAATGAAGTTCAGTATCATTCTATCTTGATT
Organism: Sepiola atlantica; assembly: GCA_963556195.1. Classification (NCBI taxonomy): domain Eukaryota; kingdom Metazoa; phylum Mollusca; class Cephalopoda; order Sepiida; family Sepiolidae; genus Sepiola; species Sepiola atlantica. The sequence goes on along the minus strand of OY744538.1, from coordinate 4,323,789 downwards.
TTCATTTTCGTAAGGAATTAAAAGTGCTGCAAAACCTATTCAGAAAATTCATTTACTGAATGGGTATTCTAGTTCAATATATAAAATACAGCCAGTCAATTCCTCGCATTTTCTGTCATCGATAGCTTTCTTCCTACAAAATTAATATTTCATTCTGGTTCGTCAGTTCTTTTTGTAGATCGTTACAGCATGTTACAATAAAATGTAATTCATTTTCCTTCAGAAAATACTTTGTCTGAGTCGGAATTATTTTCGAATGGCTGCTATCTTAAAGAGACGTAACTCTGTATTCACCAATACAGTTACCCCCTTAGTTAAAAAAAAGCCTTTTTAAATTATTTTAGTAACTGTATGGACGAATACAGGCAAATAAATAGGGGCTCAGGTCCGATTTACGTGGTTAATCTTTCATTTTCATTTTTTTTCTTTTCTTTTTTTTTTTTTTTTTTTTTTTTTTTTTTTTACAGAAAACGCTAAAGCGAAAAAAACAAAGACTCCAAAAAATAAAGATTCCAAAGGTAAACCCACAAGTGAGTTTTTATTTTTTTCATATTAATGGACAATAACTATAAATATATTCCCTTTTTCTTTTACAATTTAAAATTATTTTTCAGTGGAAATTGTTAAAATTACCGACAAGAAAGCCGCCCGTCGACGCAGTGTCGCTCAAACGGTGCCATTCGATGATTTGCCGAAAACAAGTAAGTATTTTGTGTTTCGAGCTAAAAAGAAGTAACTGCTTGAACCTAGTCGAAAACCTTAAACAAATACTAATTCAGACAAATATTCTGCCTATAATGCAGTTGATTTTTTTATGGAAATCGCTCCAGACAAGGCATGAAGCCACTTGATGTAAGGAGCTAACAAGAACAAATCTAATTATCGCAAAGACAGATGTCGATTGGCCTTAGTCTTTAAAAGACCAAGATTATAGGTAGGAGGAAAACTGTTAGCAGGAAGAGAGTTCCACAAGCCTGAGTTTCTTGGAAAGAAGTTACTGGAATAGGAAGCTGTATTACAATGAGGTATAAAAATAGCGAATTGATGGAGACCACTAGACAAATGAGTCAAATGAGCTGGAACAAAGGAAGCAGGGAATAAATCACATAATTCTGAAGAACAAATGCCAAAATAGTATTTATAGAAAAGACTGAGACTAGCAACATCACGTCTGTGAGAGAGAGGGGGTAGAGAAGAAAGGGTAGGGCCAATCAAATTACAGATACGTTTTTGCATTTTAACAAGAACCCTCAAATGGGACAGATTCACCATCCCAAATATAACCGTACTCCATACATGGTCTGATTGCGGATTTGTAGAGATAGAGAATAGCCTCAGGTGTGAGAAAGTGTTTATAGCGATAGAGAGAACCGACTTTACGAGAAGCAGAAAGAGCAATGGATCTTATATGTGAACTCCAAGAAAGATATGATGAGAAAGGCCAAGAAGTTTCAGAGTCGATTTCTCCTCAAGAGCAGAGCCATCCATGAGAATCTCAGGAAGAAAAGGGACACGCCTATGAGTGAAAGACACGAGATAAGTCTTAACTGGATTGAACGAAACGAGCCATTTTGTACCCAAATCCACACCTGAACCCAGATCAACTTCTAGATCAGCTGAATATTTCGACTGATCCGAGGGAGATGAGCGAGAAGCAAGTTTTGAAAGTAATGTGTATAGATTGCTGTCTTGTCTTAGTTTTCGGTCATTATATCTTAACTTGCGTGTGTGTGTTTGCTGCACAGGTCGTAATTGTCCACTCGGTGTCTTCGGCCGAATTCAGTGCTTATGTGGTCTTTACTGCTGTGACAAAAGGACTTTCCTTCGAAACAAAATCACAACTGAAATTTAAAATCAACGATGTTTTATTTTGAGGTTTGAAATGTCGCTTGTTCGCTATACCAAACTGCAGACGTGCTGATCAGAACTCGAACCCCTAACATCAAATCAAATCTCTTCCGACGAGCTGGGTCCACAGCTTGCTCGCCGGCTGGCTCAAACGGCAAATCCCTTTTCTGTCTCAGAATAAATCATATTATTGCAAACCTTGTTGAAGATTATGGAACTTTCTCTTCCTGTGATTGTTCTCGCTAGTTTCTCGATGCGGCGAGCAAGTTTTCTGTTTTCAGGTGTTAATTTAAATATTGTGGCTCCGAGTGTTGTTTCATCGGCCATCTCTTGAGCGCTTTCGATCTCTCGATGAAACAAAACTCGGAGCCACAATATCTAAATTAACACCTGAAAACAGAAAACTTGCTCGCCACATCAAGAAACTAACGAGAAAAATCATAAAAAAAGAAAGTTCCGTAGCTTTCAATGAGGCCTGCATTAATGATTTGCTGCCTAAATATACATAGAGGTAGATAGATAGATAGAGAGGTAGGTAGGTAGATAGATAGAGAGGTAGGTAGATAGATAGATAGATAGATAGAGAGGTAGATAGATAGATAGAGAGGTAGATAGATAGATAGATAGCGAGGTAGATAGATAGATAGATAGATAGCGAGATAGATAGATAGATAGATAGCGAGGTAGATAGATAGATAGATAGATAGCGAGGTAGATAGATAGATAGATAGATAGCGAGGTAGATAGATAGATAGCGAGGTAGATAGATAGATAGATAGCGAGATAGATAGATAGATAGATAGCGAGGTAGATAGATAGATAGATAGATAGATAGCGAGGTAGATAGATAGATAGAAAGATAGATAGCGAGGTAGATAGATAGATAGCGAGATAGAGATTCGTATATTGCTTGTAAGCTCAAATAAATCCTGTTATAATAATGAGGTGGGTGTTACTATAGTTAGATGCATCGTTGAAATGATAATTTGAAAATCGAGGAACCAGATAACTTGACGCGAGATTTTGTCAAATAAATTCAATATTTGTTAAATCATTAAAAAAAAAAATGATTAAATAAATATTTCATTTATTTTATCTGGTTCCTCGATTTTCAAATAATCATTTCAACGATGCCTCTAACTGTAGTAACACCCACCTCATTATTGTACGCACGCTTTTGACTAGATAAAAAATTTAAAAAAAAAAAAAATTTCTTCAACAACACTCGAACTAATCGCTGATCTTCGGCTACGTCGTAAGTCATCGACAATGAAGACAAAGAAAAACGGGGAAAAAAACGGAAAATATTGTCTGTCTTACCATGATTAAAGTTTTTAAAACCTAGGATTTGTATTTTTAAAAAAATATTTTAAAAAATATTTAAAATATTTAAAAAATTATTTAAAAAATATTTTTAAAAAAATATTTAAAAATTAAAATAATTAAAATTATTAAAATAATTAAAAATTATTTTTAAAAATATTTTTTTTAAATATTTAAAAAAATATTTAAAATATTTAAAAAATTATTTAAAAAAATATTTTTAAAAAAATAATTAAAATTATTAAAATTATTAAAATTATTAAAATTATTAAAATAATTAAAATAATTAAAATTATTAAAATAATTAAAAATTATTTTTAAAAATATTTTTTTTTAAATATTTAAAAAAAAATATATTTCATTTATTTTAAAAAAATCTTGCGTCAAGTTGTCTGGTTTCTCGATTATCAAATTATAAATCCTGTTATATTTTCTTAGATTTTTAAAAATTTTATCTCTTTATGAGTAATAATCATTAAGAAATTGATAACCCTGACCCTAACATTACGCTCATTCAAATCCTGATCTAGTAATAGTATTTTGTTTATTCTTTTACAGAAAATTCCAAAGTGAAAACCGTGAAAACTGCAAAAAAAACGAAAAATAAAATCCCCCAAAGTAAACCTTCGGCAGGTGAGTATTTTTTCATATCGGTCATCTTAAGGGGCTGTGCAGATAAAGATCTATTTGTAACATCGTGTGGCGTGTTCTTTGTTCCACACAGTTTGTCCGTAGTCCACTTCGTCTCGCTGAAATTTCAGTGGCGATGTGGCAGCCAATTTCTGTCTTCCTCTCTCGCCTCGGAGCTGCAACAATGGATAACATAAAACTCCAAACTTGTTGCTTAATGGCACCTGGGCTTTGGTGTTTTCTCGTACAACACTCGTGTTACACGTAAGATTCTCATTGCCTGCTCCATGCTGAGGAAGGATGGGGGGGGGGGGTGCGAACAAACTACGAAAACCAAACCAGCTAGAGCTTTGAAAAAGGCGACCGAACCTAAGAGTAAGATTTTCCTCTTTCTTGCTACGTATCATTTCGGACTTCTACCCATGATGCAACTTCCTTTACACGTTAGCTCTAGTTCTCTTTTAACGTCTAATGTAATTTTCCATTCTTACCTAATTTTTAACGTATGTGGAAAATCTCCGATTCTAAGCTTATTTTTTCCACACCCGCATCTAAATATCGTTACATTTGAATTGGATATTTCGCATCCATTTTTTTATAATTTTATTTTTCAGAGGAAAGTCTAGACGAAGCGTCATCAGAAAAAGACAATGTCTCTCAAACGGCTCTGTTTGATGATTTGCCGAAAAGTTTGTATTTTTTTTTACTTGTTCAGACAAAACCGCTTGCTTTATTCTGGTAGAAAATAGTGAATAAATACTGTTTATTAACCGCCACTCACTTGGTAACCAAACCGGAAGCTGTTAATTGACATGACCTTCATCTTTCCTTTCCGGATGTCCTTTCTCAGTACTCTGCTTTTACGTAAATTCAGCAGCGAGCCAATAGAAGATTGCCAATAGAAGATTGCCAATAGAAGATTGCCAATAGAAGATTGCCAATAGAAGATTGCCAATAGAAGATTGCCAATAGAAGATTGCCAATAGAAGATTGCCAATAGAAGATTGCCAATAGAAGATTGCCAATAGAAGATTGCCAATAGAAGATTGTCTAAGTGTAGTATATGTCCAATGAAATTATGTTCTGGTGTTACCAGATCAGGCTTTCTGAAGATCCTGGTTTCCTGACCTAAAATGCACCAAACATTTTTTTCCTTTCCCTTTTCAATCATGTTTTGCAAAGCTAAAACATTTTCTGCTACGAAACGAAACGAAACGAAACACTGAATAAATACTTGAACATATAAAGAACTTAAAGCATAAAAACTTTTGCCAGAATGACCGGATTCGGCATTAAATAAAAGGGCTGATATGCCGTAATACAAAACTACCAACCAATAAAAGTATGTATATTTTATTACAGGCTAGTATAAGGCGAATAGATAGCCATATTCCAATATATAACCCTAACCCTAACCCCTTCATCATAATTTTAAGCTATTAAAAGTTTAAAATAAAATAGTCATTTCGTTGAAGCAAAACCCCGGATGAACAAATCCATTATAATAAAAATCGGGCATATCTAAAATTATTTTTGTTTATATATTTGTATGTACAGGATTCATTCCTAAACTAAGTAAGCGATCATTGTGAATCTTGGAACACAGCTGTTAGGCGTAATGGGTCGGAATGTCGCCTATGTTTAATTTTTTTTGTAAAAGGGAGTGAAAGCCCTTTGTGAAAGCTCAGATACCATTTAAATCAAGTTTCAGAACGAAAAATAAGTGTTTTGAAACATTCAAGGTTGGCACAAGGCAGAAACTTAATCAGTCCTTTTTGTCTGCTTCTCGTCAGAAAGTTAGAGAAATGAACACTTATTAAGCGATATGTAACATTTTAGTTTAACAAAAACAAAAACAAGTTGACGAGTTATTTGTAATAAACATTTCTGAGAAAATTCCGGCATTACAATATTAAACAGAAATTCAAGATGGATCCAGCAAGCTGGCCGGTTTCGAAGTTGCAATCAAAATGGCCTCTTGTTTATATTAGTTGCTTAGTAAATGTGATTTAAATTCATAAACAATTATATAGTAAATGTGACTTGAATATTAAAATTCATAAACAATTATATAGTAAATGTGACTTGAATATTTAAATTCAAACAATTATATAGTAAATAGGACTTGAATATTTAAATTCATAAACAATTATATAGTAAATGCGACTTGAATATTAAAATTCATAAACAATTATATAGTAAATGTGACTTGAATATTAAAATTCATAAACAATTATATAGTAAATGTGACTTGAATATTAAAATTCATAAACAGTTATATAGTAAATGTGACTTGAATATTTAAATTCATAAACAATTATATAGTAAATGCGACTTGAATATTAAAATTCATAAACAATTATATAGTAAATGTGACTTGAATATTAAAATTCATCAACAATTATATAGTAAATGTGACTTGAATATTAAAATTCATAAACAATTATATAGTAAATGTGACTTGAATATTAAAATTCATAAACAATTATATAGTAAATGTGACTTGAATATTAAAATTCATAAACAATTATATAGTAAATGTGACTTGAATATTAAAATTCATAAACAATTATATAGTAAATGTGACTTGAATATTTAAATTCATAAACAATTATATAGTAAATGCGACTTGAATATTTAAATTCATAAACAATTATATAGTAAATGCGACTTGAATATTTAAATTCATAAACAATTATATAGTAAATGCGACTTGACTATTAAAATTCATAAACAATTTTACAGTAGATTTACCTTATCTCGAATGATATTGAAAGTTATTTCTTTGCAAGAAACCGGTTTCGTTCGGGTCAACGAACGTCTTCAGAAAAACTCATTTTTTCTGAAGACGTTCGTTGATCCGAACGAAACCAGTTAAATCTCTTCTTGATGATTTTTCCTGTATTTAAATTCGTTTTTCCGTTTGTCTTTTGCACGCACACCTCTCTATCTCTCTATCTATCTCTCTCTCTCTATATATATATATATAGATATATATATCTATATATATATCTATATATAGATATATATAGATATAGATATATATCTATATATATCTATATATATAGATATAGATATATATCTATATATATCTATAGATATAGATATAGATATATATCTATATATATATCTATATATAGATATATATAGATATATATAGATATAGATAGATATAGATATATGTCTATATATAGATATATGTCTATATATATATATATGTCTATATATAT
>OY744538.1:4231758-4309258 GCA_963556195.1 Sepiola atlantica | reverse complement strand
AGTATCGCCTTCGTTTTCTTTCATGAATTGTTTGTACGGTAATATCTGTTTTCATCTTTCGACGATCTCCATCTTTCGACGATTTCTCAAATGAGCTATTTGCTGCCCCCCCTTTTAAACCAGAAGAGTTAACCCAACAGTTCGACCTTTTCAGTTTCCAATAATGGGTGCTTATACAGAACAAGATATAAGTATTTTATCGTTACAATTATATTTCATTAAATTTTCGGAAATTACTAAATAATAAATAATACAATTTGCATTCTCCATTCTCTAAAAGACTAATGCGTAAAAAAAGACGTAAGTAAAATTAAAAAAATTTTTTTTAATGTATACGTGAATGTGTTCCCTCAGTCCTGACTGGGGTTAGCTGTTAGCTGCAATCAAAGGTCTGCCATTCATAACATAACTATTCAATTAATTCAACAACATAATCTTAGAATATAAACTATTTATTCGGGAAGGATCGTCAAGTAGAGTGAAAGTCGATTACGTTTCAAGCACATCACTTAATTAGCGTTTTGCCAGTGGCATAATTAATACGTCTTGTCTGATTGTCTTCCAAGACTGCTTAATTATTTGACGTTTTGCTAGACCATCTTAAACGCGTCTTCTGAGTTCAGCTCTTTCCTCTGAACGTATGGCTGACGTCATATCCGACTAAATATTGACTTCTGTTCTCACGATTCCTAGTTGGTACAAGAAGTCAAACGTTTGAATACGTTGTGACCCTCTTGTCGGAAACGTTTCCTGTTTTTCAACATACCACCAGATTATCCAAGCAAAAATATTTGATGCCGTAAAACAAGACAACTAAGCACCATGAATAAATATTTGAAGATGAAGAATTTGAAGCATAAAAACTTTTACCAAATTAACCGGATTCAGCATTAAATAACCTTAAGTGTTGATATGCCATAAAACAAAAGAAACGAACCAAAATATTTTAGCTAATGTTTATACTGGCAATTGTGCCCACCAGTATTAACAATAAAAAATAATCTTGATTCTTGTGTTAATTGTTTAAATCCTGATATTAAGAGTCGATTATCTAAATTAAAAAATGGGTACTCTTATAGCTGACGTACCATGTTTCCGTGACTTCGTGTCGTCAACGTTCGGGCATGTCTCTGAAGCGCCCGAGAGTTGACGAAACTATTAACCAAGCAGCCGATAACTTTTGGAAGAAATTAATCGCGTTCAATAACAAAAGAATTCCTATAATCCTTCTGGTTCACAAAAAAACATTTAAAAACATTTAACAATGGTTCCTTTGACAAAAATAAATATCAAATTAATACGTCGTTTAGCTATGGTTTGTTCGTTCTATATTTTTATAGATGTACTTTAGTTTGATTTTCTTCGTAATTTATCGGCTGCCAGCCTTCAATTTAGCGTTTGGCAGTTTCCACCTCGTCAACTCTCGTGCGCTTCCGTAACCTGACCGAACGTTGACGGCATGAAGTCACGGAAACTTGGTGCGTTAACTATAAGAGTATTGATTTACTCCTCTCCAGGAGTTAGGCACAAGGCCAGTTTTTATCTTACTCCCACAAGTAAGATGTGACCCAAGGTCGGGTCGAGAAAGTGGGGTTTAAAGATTGCCTGAGCAGCCCCGTCGGCATTCCCCGGTAGGGGCGCCTCAGACAGTAAGCAATAAACTTACTCCTCCCCAAAGAGGGGAGGCAAAGCCTGGGAGGGTGGGCCTCCTAGAACTGCACAGAACAGACCCATAGACCGGCGTAAATCAAGCCCCGAAGGCCAAGACACTACCAGTCTATGGGGTGCAGTATCCATCGGAACAGATACTACACTTTGATCTTAGCCAAAAGGCCAAAGAGTAGCGAAAGATGAAATAAAAAGTATCAATAGACGAAAGTTTTACTTTGTTTCACCAAACTTGTTTGAATAAATAAATAAAAAATGCTGTCTAAAATTTAGGCATTTTTAATATCATTTGATTTTTTTTTTCTTTTCTGATTCCAGATTCACCGGTAATGAATACCATTTCGAAAAATAAACAACCTTTGAACGTCGTACAGAAACAAGACTAAGGTAACTTTTATTTTATTTTTTATAAATAGAATGAAATTAGCTACAGGAACAGTAGCAGAAACTCGCTATGAAGCGAGCTGATAACAGATGATATTATTGTTTGGAAGAAACAGCTTACCGTGTGGGCTTATTGGCCGCGAGGTTTAAGACGTTGGATTGAAGTTGAAAAATACTTATAATCCAGGGTTTCGAACCGAGTGACCGGTAGTGAATAGTCATACTTCTATGCTGAAGAGTCTTGATTGAAAAGAGATGAAACGTATACGTCCGTAGATAATAAACAACAACAAATATTTTTCATATATATATAATTTCCTCGGCTGTTTTACTGATGGAATACTTCATTTCAGCCTCCAGACAATGTCGGATCATCAGGAGAGAATAGGCACCGTTTCAGGGCCTTTCTCTCGACGGCTTTTTTGCGTATCGCCCCCCCCCCCCTCACTGATGTGAGGCCCTATTATTTGAATTGCATTTCAATCAACTATTGAATCTCTTTGAATCTACACGTACTTTAAATCTCGAAGTGAACTACACTCTTGTTATATTACCTCCCCGTCCATGGGGAGTCCAGCACTCTGCATGTCACAATCTGATTAATTTAGCATAAGATAAAATAGTACCTCCGCTTCCCTCGTGTTCCGAAGTTCACTGTTCACGTTCGATCCTCCTCGACTGTGGACACTCTAGTTCTGTAATCAGTCACCACAACCCTAACCCTAACCCTAACTCATTTCAGAGGAAGATAATTTTTATGCGGTCGTTGGTATCGTCTGCATTTGTACTGCCGGCGGGAGAAGGAGAGAAGTCGGAGATTGCATTGCAGAGACGACGCTCCACCCCTTTTACTTTTGTTCATCATCGATTCTGAAGTCATTTCACCTGCGTCTCATCCCATCGATGTTCCATGTCAGACTCTTGCTTTTTGTGCTTGTTCCTCTCGTCTGACATTATTTTCTTCTATGCTTCCTATGGAACCACGATGGCCTCAACGGTTAACCATCTGCCCCCTTCATCCTGCCTAACTTGATAACAATTTCTCTGTGAACCTAAATCCCCAAACAAGTACGAGTAGATGTACACACAACATTAACACTATTTTAGGAAGTTCTTGCTTTACAAATAAAAGAGGGATTTAGGGAGGGGGTACAATCACACTTCAACTATGAAACTCTGACCCGTGAGGAGGGGGGGGGGGCACTCTGTTACAAACTCTTAGAATCTCATTGCATTTTGATAACAAGTGTAGAGGAACTGTCTGAATGAAAGAAAACACCTACAAGCCGCGTAAGGTTTATTTGTGGGATGAGTTTTGCAAAGATCTTTCTTTGGTGTTAGTTACAACTAGCCGTACCAACCCGGCGTTGTACGGGAGCCATTTACTTTAATTATTGCTTCACTTTTTTGTGCATTTTTGTTTTTACCATGTGATTATTTAAATAGGATTTTTTTTTTATGAAATGTATTTATTACAGTACGGTTTGGTCACCAAATTTCTGTTCAGGAACACAAATAAACCATAATACTTGACCTTTGTCGAATAGAAAGTCATTTATTTCATTTAAAATTTAAAGACAAATTAAAGTCTTCCAAATCACTTTCGTGTGTTGGGGGTTTGTGAAAGTAATACTGTTCTCCCTGCGTTAAAAAGAAAAATGCAGGCATGAAGGATTGAACCCCGACCCCTTGTTTACAAGACCAGTGCTGTTACAACTGATCTACAGAATAAACTGACGAACCTACTTAGAAAATAGTTTACTTTTGATAGCGCAATGACTTCAGCAAATGTAGGTCAGGAGAGAGAGAGAGCAATAGCTAATGGAACGGTGTATATGGAAAAACGGAATTTTATTCGGTGTTATGGGTGGCAGGCGTAGTAAATGTGACTGAGGGTAAGTACTTCTCCCCTCCTCTTGATCTATTCATGGCTAATAAAAAAAAATATGGACCAGGATTAAACAATATAATCGATGAAATCGATTGTTAAAAATTCATGATAACAAGGATTATCATGCCAAATGTTTCGTGATTCGGCATTTATTGATGACGTATCAACGTTGCCTTCGAACTGTTGCTTTTTCGTTGTCCGGTGTTCGGATAGTGAAAAAGTTTGAAGGAATTAGTAGTGGAAGCATCGTTGGAGGATAAAGAAAATATTAAAGTAACAGCAGCATAAAAGGCAAATGAGATGTTCAGGTAAATAACCAATATAAATAAAGTGTGTGTTTTTTGTTTTTGTATGTTAATCAGACAACGCCGCAGCCTTCATGGTTTGTGGACTGTGGCGTTGTCTGTAAAAATAATTATATAATTACTTTTTAATATTTTACCTATGTACGACGTCGTTTCGAGCTTACGGCTTTCATCAGCGCAGGGAAATAACAATCCCAGACTGTCCTAGGGCGTGAACTCGGTTCAGACACCTTGAATCTGTAAGCGTTCACCTAGTCCCATTAGGCCACGAAAGAGTGTCACGTGATAACGGAGAAATTAAGTGATATTTACACTGGAAGCGGCGAGCGTAAGAATCTAAACATTCTATAGTACTCAACTACAGTTGAAGCATTGCACTGAGGCATTTAGGTGAATGTTTATTTTTAATCTTTCAATTTTACTTGAAAGGGGCTTCTAAGGTTAAAATCCGGAGAATCTTTACTGTATTTATATAATGATTAGAGATATATTTAATAAAAGTTTTGTTCATACAAGCATTTATACAAATTTTTTCTTGGTGTAATAAAAACTGGAGACCATATTAGTGTTCATAGTTTTTATTGTGCTAATAAAAATGTAAAGTGGTTGACCATAGTCGAGGGCGACCCGAAGGCTCCCTTTTTATTAGGTACTACTTGATGTAAAGAGCTAAAAAATTGAAATTAATAGGAAAGTGACTTGTTCAGTTAATTACAAATTATGGCTAATTAGAATGGAACCGTTTTGAACATAACTCAATCCCACAACTAGGAATATTTCAGCATATATTATATCATCAATGTTTATAGGAAAAAGCCTTGATGAAACAAACGTTAATTAAACTCTTGATTTAGTCTAATAAACTGAAATCGATCTGTCATCGTCGGCGAGTGTCTCGTTGGCACAGGTCACAACTGCCAAAAACTGTTTTTTGTTGATGCAGGTAGGTAGCCGGCTCTCAGCTTGCAAGGTCACTAGAACCGAGAGTATTATATACGGTTGGGAAGTACTGTAGGTCATAGAAAGGGCTGAGACAGGTGCATTTCGATGGGGTGGTGTTGAGGTGAACACCTTGCTTAGGGATGTCCAAGGCAGTTAGTGCTGCGCTCTCGATAGATTCTATTTGACCCATAGGTGGGACTCTGACAGGTACTACCACTACTCCGGGTCAGTGGGAGTAATGATAACTAAGGCTTAACTCCATACTCCTCAAAGCTTTAAAATTGGGAGCTTCACAACTGTATGCACTTCATAGCCGTATCCAGGATCGAGTAATTATTATAACTAGCAGGGGTACCCGGCGTTGTCCGCCCCCACCCCATCCGAGGCAAAAGTGTAATCTCTCTTCACCTATTGTTCGGGGCAAAAGCTGGCTCTTCCCGGTCGCCCCCTTATCCCCGTCCCCATGACACCGGTCGCCCCACCCACTGTCTTCCCTCAATTAATATACAGGGTGATTCATAAGTCACTTCACTTAGCTATTTAAAATGATTACCATATGAAGCACAAACATACTATGAACTTTTGATAATTGTTATCTTACTCTCTAATTACTGCTATTTGTTATTTTAAATTTGTTCGTTTATATATTTGTTTCTATATATATTTATTTCATAATCAATCAAATATGCTACAAAGAGTCGTAAATTCCTTGCAAAAAAGAATGGAGCTATGCATGCAGAACGAAGGTGGAAATTTTGAAAATTTGCAGTAATTTTAAACTCCCATGAATGAATTTGTTGAATAAACTTTCTGTTTTGCATTACCGTATTTTTTAACTTTAGAATTTCAAAAATAAATAGCTAAGTGACTTATGAATCACCCTGTACAATGGGAATGATAGAAACTTACCAAGAGATGGGTCACTTGGTGAGTTCATAAATTACAAATTAGAATTGAAATGGAAGTTTAGTTTGTTTTTGTTTTATCTTCAAACATTACTGAGGAATATTTTAACATGTATTTTGTGATTTAAAAAAATATATAGGAAAAACCGTTAATTTACTCTGCTTTAGTATAATCTATATAATACGTGAGGCAATTCAAGGTCGTACGTACGTTATCACCTTTCACGCACATTAAAAAAAACTGAGATCGTCTAAATATGAAATATGGTGATTAATCTGACGTCGTTAAGGTAAAATCAATATCCGACTTTACCCATTTTAAAGTGAATTGTTCCTGTCGACTAAAACTACAATTTTTAAATACATTTTTAAAAAGTGACATTCGTTTTATTGATTTGAGGACAGAATATTGTTTTAAAACAATTATATTGCTACACTTTTAAATAAACATTCGTCCCAATTAAAGGATATTTAGCTGACAATGACATATTTTATGAAATAAAATCATTTTTTTGTTCTGACGCACCATGTTTCCGTGACTTTGCGTCGTCAAAGTTCGGGTAGGTCTCGGAATCGCCCGAGTGTCGATGAAACTATTAACCAAGCAGCCGATAACTTTTGGAAGAAATTAATCGCGTTCAATAAAAAAAAAAAATGACTTTCTATAATATCTGTCAGCTCGTTGAATCTCCCGAAGAACTAATTGTTTTTTTGTTTTTTGTTTTTTTGTTTTGTTTTTAAATGTACAAAAGAAACATTGAAAAAAAAAAATAAATAAGTAAAAAAAAAAACATTTATCAAACCAAATCCTCTTTTGAAACTTTCCGGTGCACAAAAACATTTTATTGAAAAACATTTAACATCACGTCGGGGTCACCAATTGTTAGGATCGAGGGTCGTGTTCCCCCGATTATAAACGTGTTCAGTAAATCAAGCAATTGTTGCATGCAAAGACAGAGTAATAATTAATAAACAAAAATGAAGTAGTTCAAATAACGTTTATTGAACGTGTGTGTACGTGGAATGATGAAGTGTGTGATGTATGCATGTGTGTCGATGGAAAAACAGTTCTTAAAAAGGTATAAGAAGAAATGAATCCGGCGTGTGGAAAGTCTTTGAAAGCCGTACACAAAGAAAATGAGTTGAACTCTTACCGTTGTTTGACCACGTGTGTTGGTAGTTGTTATACCGATGCCATTTGAAGAGAAAAGCGTGAGACGAAGCGCTAGTGTATTAGCGTCGTTCTGCCGAGGCCAATCAACCAGAAGAGAAAAGTGAAACGGAACGCTAGTGTCAGCGTCGTTCTGTCGAGGCCAATTGAGTAGGAAAAAGCGAGTGAAACGGAGCGCTGGTGCCAGCGTTGTTCTGCCGAGGCTGGTCGGTGAAGAAGAGGGCGAATTTCAGTTTGCATCTGGTTTTATAGTCCGAAGGGCAGATAACTCTGGTGTCGCTTTACAACGCCACCTGTCGGTGAAAAAGCGACACCTACCGGTGTAGTTATGTTTTGAAAGGAGGAGGTAACTGCTACAAATAGTTCTTTTAACAAAAAAAACAAACAAAAATAAACATCTAATTAATAAGTTGTTTAGCTATGGTTTGTTCGTCCTTTATTTTTGGTCCCCCGATTTATAAAATCGAGGGACTTATGTTTTGAGGCATGTCCGTCCGGATTTTTCTCCGCAACCATCCATTGAATTTCTCATTGAAATTTTGCATGAAGTTGTAAAATAACATTTTTTGCCCCATAACGTTTTATCCATCCATTTAATTTCTCTGAAACTTGGCCAAAATGTGGAGGCAATTGTTCCTAATAGAAAATAAGTATCGCTGACCTTGGAAAAAATCTGGTTCGCGCCCCCAGGGGGTCAAAAGCCCCCAAAATGGCAAAAAATGACCCTTTTCTCCCATAACGTTTGATCCATCCATTCAATTTTTCTGAAACTTGGCCAAAATGTAGAGGCAATTGTTCTGGATATAAAATGAGCATCCTTGACCTCTAAAAATTCTGGTTCGCGCCCCCAGGGGGTCAAAGGGGAGTCAAAAATGCCCCAAATTGCCCAAATTTATTGCATTTTACACTCGCCACATCGAGTCACATACAGAGAGGGACCACGCACGCACGGCTTGTTATATATGTATTTTACTTTGATTTTCTTCGTCTGAATTTATCGGCTGCCAATCTTCAATTTAGCGTTTGGCAGTTTTCGCTTCAACTCTCGGGCGCTTCCGTAACACGACCGAACGTTGACCACGCAATGTCACGGAAACATGGTACGTCAGCTATAAGAGTACCAAAAATTATGCTTCACCGGAGTACCCCATTTTTTTCTTAATTGACTCTCACTTTTATTTCTAACATTTGTATAAATGTATATCAAATAAAACAGATTAAATGCATATTTTGTTTTGCACGTTATCTTTAATGATATTTTTTTTTTTTCTATTTCAGGTTCTGAGTTTATCAACGTGTTTTGTTTTAGAAATCTAATAAATGCAACCATTTTGTTTTTGTTTCGAACTCTCCTTCATTTAAACAATTTTATCGCTGTTAATGTTTCAAAAGTGTTTAGTCAATCTTTTCGTGGAGACAGATAACTAATCCTAACCCTACCCCCCAAAACATTCTCCAGTATTTTACATCATGTTATATTTAAATAAAATAAAATTTTAACCATTGTTTCTATTCTTGAATGTAAAACGGACGTTAAAGCGAATATGATCTCTTCCATTTAAACATGACTTTGTAAAAATGCAGTAGGCTGTACGTTTTAGTGGTGCATGCGAATTGAAGACTGGCCGAGAATCTATCATCTGCATAGAGTTAAAACGAGAGGACCACAGATGAATGTGAACATATCTCTGATTTTGTATTTTGGACCAAACAGAATCTTATTTCTCTTTGAAATGAAATAAATGCCTCATTAAAACGGAGTCATGCTGAGACCGAAAAGTAATGTTCGTAGATCGGCTCCATGAGCCCCCTCGAGTAGACTGTCTAGCAGTAATCTCTAGTGGATATCACCAGCAGTCAGCTTTTAGGTGGTCGAATGGTGACCAGTGAGAAAAATTGGAATCTAAGATTTCCAGTCAGGAGGAAAGGACTCGATGGGAGGGGGGGGGAGAGACCTGGCCCATTGAGCAAGACGGTCAGTTTGGTTTTCAAAGGGCTGGCAGGCAGTTGAAGCTGGTGCCTCTCCAGGCAAAGACCCATCTGGGGCTCTTAACTAAAGGGAGTGTGCTGATTGAACTTATCTTTTTTGGCGGGGTAAAAATCTTTCTGCAAGTCTGCCATTCAACCTAGGAACATGAGTTTCATTTGTAACCTCCAACAAATAAATCTGTTAATTGTTTATAACCTGGAGTTGTGATTCGACTTGGGATGAGAATTCTTTGTTGCAGCACTCACCGAGTCTGACGACAACTTTGGACTGGCACAAGTGCGGACGATCACGGCCAGTGCAGTGAATACACGCACGCACGCATGCAGGTTCGCAATTTTATCATTGTTACTATTTCAAAGTTTGGAGTTTACCTTTCGGACAAATAATCATTAAGGCATGTCCTGACATCCAGGAAACAGAATGCCTACTCTGCAACATCCAGAGGAAATTTAAAATTCTATGTAGTAGTAGTCGTCACAACGGCAATAGCAGCAGCAGCAGCCGTTCTTAACGCTGTTTCAAATATTTGGTTGATGTGGAAGTTTGGCGCTGATTGAAGCAAACACGTAATTTCGATCGAGAGTTCTGCTTCCCGAAGGTTATTTAAAAGAGTGCACTGGCGTTGTTCGCTCTCTTCAGCTGCGAGTAGGCACAACTGTAACCCACTTATGTCACTCGGTTCAACCGCCAAACTTTGCAATTGGCGCGTAAACCATACGATACAGGCTATCTGCGTCAACAAGACTTTACTCTCAAAGATGACGACCTCCGCACGTGGACTTGTTCCCCAATAGCATTTCATCACACAGATTTACAAACAACAAATAAACTCTGCCAACCTTTGAACTCGCTCCTACCTATGTCAAGACTTTGGAATAGCACTCTCCTATTATGAACTTTGACCTCGTCCAATCTCATGGACTTCTATTACGAACGCCTTGTCCATTATTGCGTGTTTAACAAAGATGATAAAATAAAGTTGATACAAAATATTAGAATAAGCTTCTTTTTTTTTGTCTTTAATTTTTTTAGTTCAACACCAGCTCGATTCTGTTATTGGCATTGTTTTTTTGGTTTTTTTTAATATTTTATTTATTTGTTTATTATAAAACTTGGTTCACTCCAAACAAGGCAAGTTGCCACTGTAGACGTAAGGGGTTGCTAAGAATTAGAGTGAAAGTTGTTTTGGGGACGTCATTCTAAGTTGGGAGCTGTTCTACGAGATGCTTGTTTACAGTAGTTTTAAATTTCTGCATGTCGGGGAGCAGGGAGGGAGTGTTAAGGATCGGCAGCTCGAGAGAAGAATCTATTGGAGTAAAAAAAAAGAAAAAAAGGCTCTCCGGTATCTGGAAACTTCCACAGAGAATGGATGGGATTTAGCTGATTATCGGGTTGATAGTGTATTTACGTCGACTGGGGAGGGGAGGGGGGGGGGGGCAGAGCAGCAAATTCATCGGAGGACATCCCATTAAAGTACTTGTAAAACAAGCACAAACATGCAACATTACGGTGATGGGGCTGGAACTTGGTGGATAGTGAGGGACCTATTAGACTTTAAAAAAAAAAAAAAAAATTTTTATTTACTTCGTCTAAGATGGAGAGACTAGTGGATGGTGCACCATCCATGACAACACTACTCTATGCATGGACGGATAGTGGCTTTGTAGAGAATAGGATACTGTCAGGTGTGAAAATTCTTTTTAGCACGGTAGAGGGAGCCCACTTTCTTTGCAGCAGCCTTGGCAATGTCTTCTATGTACTAGTTCCATGTCATGGCATTGTTTCCTCCCAGTGCTTTCTAGAATCAGGTACTTACAGGAACGACGAAGTAAAGGTTGTTAACCCCACCGTGACCGTGGTGCTATGGAACCGACAAGATTCGAACATAGCATGCCCAGGTCGTCAATCTAAGTCTGTATACACTTCACCACGGCCACCTCCCAGCATTTCCAGTAAAATCAATAAATTCAAAAATGTTTATTTTAACCAATTCAAAAATGTCTCGTCTTGAATAAGTTTTGCGGTCCAAGATGTCTCGTCTTGAATAAGTTGTTTTGCGGTCCAAGATGTCTCGTCTTGAATAAGTTGTTTTGCGGTCCAAGATGTCTCGTCTTGAATAAGTTGTTTTGCGGTCCAAGATGTCTCGTCTTGAATAAGTTGTTTTGCGGTCCAAGATGTCTCGTCTTGAATAAGTTGTTTTGCGGTCCAAGATGTCTCGTCTTGAATAAGTTGTTTTGCGGTCCAAGATGTCTCGTCTTGAATAAGTTGTTTTGCGGTCCAAGATGTCTCGTCTTGAATAAGTTGTTTTGCGGTCCAAGATGTCTCGTCTTGAATAAGTTGTTTTGCGGTCCAAGATGTCTCGTCTTGAATAAGTTGTTTTGCGGTCCAAGATGTCTCGTCTTGAATAAGTTGTTTTGCGGTCCAAGATGTCTCGTCTTGAATAAGTTGTTTTGCGGTCCAAGATGTCTCGTCTTGAATAAGTTGTTTTGCGGTCCAAGATGTCTCGTCTTGAATAAGTTGTTTTGCGGTCCAAGATGTCTCGTCTTGAATAAGTTGTTTTGCGGTCCAAGATGTCTCGTCTTGAATAAGTTGTTTTGCGGTCCAAGATGTCTCGACTTGAATAAGTTGTTTTGCGGTCCAAGATGTCTCGTCTTGAATAAGTTGTTTTGCGGTCCAAGATGTCTCGTCTTGAATAAGTTGTTTTGCGGTCCAAGATGTCTCGTCTTGAATAAGTTGTTTTGCGGTCCAAGATGTCTCGTCTTGAATAAGTTGTTTTGCGGTCCAAGATGTCTCGTCTTGAATAAGTTGTTTTGCGGTCCAAGATGTCTCGACTTGAATAAGTTGTTTTGCGGTCCAAGATGTCTCGTCTTGAATAAGTTGTTTTGCGGTCCAAGATGTCTCGTCTTGAATAAGTTGTTTTGCGGTCCAAGATGTCTCGTCTTGAATAAGTTGTTTTGCGGTCCAAGATGTCTCGTCTTGAATAAGTTGTTTTGCGGTCCAAGATGTCTCGTCTTGAATAAGTTGTTTTGCGGTCCAAGATGTCTCGTCTTGAATAAGTTGTTTTGCGGTCCAAGATGTCTCGTCTTGAATAAGTTGTTTTGCGGTCCAAGATGTCTCGTCTTGAATAAGTTGTTTTGCGGTTGTGGGTAAATATAAAGGTGATACATCTCAATTATCGGTAGGATGTGACAGTCTAGCAACGAACACTTGGAGCTCCCAACCGTCGTCGAGGGCCACCACCGACTTCAAACACTCATAGCGCAACACTCACCTTCATCGACACTCACCAGGCGTCGCTCTTCAAATAACATTTCAGTATCCAATTTCTTCCTCCCTTTTTATTAGTGTTTAAAGTAACGTTTCTAACTGTCATTATGCTTGTCACACATACTTGCCACTGTCACATACACCCAAGCATCTCCAGGCACACTTACATCTTGCTATAGACAGCCACACACATACACCTTCATATCCAGTTCATCTAAAATAATCAACGAACTTTGGAAGTAATTAAACGCATTAAATTGGAAAAAAAAAATATTCAGTTAAATTTGTATGTTTAATGTTATGTGTTTATATCTGTTTTTCGTATTCCCTTGTTCTTCTTCTGTATACACAATACATTGAGGGCGTGTTACCTCTTATATATCCGAATACTCCTCCTCATTTGGGCAGACGTCTCCTCATGCGTAGCAGTAACCCGGTACAGGATGATAAAATCGTTTCTGGCCAGCCAATCAAAAGCTTAACACAGATCAGTGTTGATGGTGAGATTTGCATGCGTAATTGATTATATATATATATGAGAGAAAGGAAGGATAAGAGTAATCCAACGTAATGAAAAAGGAAAAACCAAAAGTTATTTTTTATATATTCATCAACGTTTCGTCTTTATTGTAAGACTTCCTCAGGATGATAATTTTAAGAAGTCCAGCGCTCTTAGTAGCTACTACTTTTTCTCATCAACCCATCATGTCAACCCAATATTTCGATGTACTTGCATGACATTTTTCTTCAAATTATCATCCTGAGGAAGTCTTACAATAAAGACGAAATGTTGATAAATATATAAGAAATATCTCTTGGTTTTTCCTTTTTTAGATATATATATATATATATATATATATATATATATATTACACACATTGGTCTTTATTATAGAGTGGAGGATAGTGTGTTTCTATTAAATACTGTCCTGGATGGACGGCTCCCCTGATTCCCTCCACGCTGAGGAGTATAACCTGTCAGAACTCATGTCACATTGAACATATCGAGCTCACATCTCTGGTTTTTCGTGGCTGGCGTATCTCAAGAGTCCAAGTGCATAGGCTTGAGGTAAAACAAAAAATAATTCCTGACGTCAATCCGATTGTTTTTGGGATTGAGAGAATCTCTTACTGAGTTCCTGTCTATTACTCGCACCCTCTCTCACTCCATGTTGCTTGACCCCATCCCCCCCCCCCCGCTCTTATTTTATTCAGACTTGCTCATTTGCCCAAACATCATCATAGGTCTTTTGATTATCGTGCAGGATTGGGAGCGGCAATGTCCACAGCAGTCGACCCTCCCTCATCCAGACAGCTGGCTAGCTGCATGCATGGCAGTCCTCACCGTAGATCTCCACTTTTGTCGATCCTGAGGGTCAGCATTTAAGAACCTCCAGTCTCTGCGGTCTCTCTCTCTCTGTTAGCTCCCTCCAAGACAACTTACAACTTTGGCCGGCCAACTTTGCGCCTACCAGAGACTTGTAGGTTTAGTGCGCAGCTGATTGCGCCGCTGGATCTGTCCACGTGGCCATACCAGCAGAGCCTCTTCTCTCCGTTAAGATGGGATCGAGATCTGCAAGACCAAGTTTCCCCAGCACAATGGAAGCATCTCTTTACTTGATGTTACAAATCCGTTCAACCATTGCTCTGTCATTTCACTACAGACGTTGGAGGTCTGGTCTTGTCAGTGCTCAGGTTTCACTGGCATGGAGCATAGTGCTCCGCGCACAAGTGCTATACACTTGACCACAGGTCCTCTACGACAGATGGTGTAATGTGACAACTGGTAGCAGCTCCCTGAACTTCTTGCAAGCAGTCTTCACACGCGCATCGTGGTTGCAAGGCTGCAGCCGCCACCTGCTGAAAGCATATCAAACAGAAGATTGGAATAGTCCATTATCGACAATAGGAAATATCACCACAGTATGAATACCATTTAACCCATAGCTGGAGAGAGGGATGGAAAAATACATCGAACAGAAATTGATTAATTTTGTCTTATATACAGGGTGAGCCAAAAGTAGGTGGACAGCATATATTGAAATGTTTGTCGAAGCGTAAGAGGCAGACTTCAAAGCTGTGTAAATCGAGAAGGAAAACAGTTTGAACACTTGCGTTGATAAATAACATTTAATTTTCATTAATATAATTGTTTTATTACATGTAATTGTACGTATAAGTGATCTCTAAATAAATATTTTTTACTGTCCACCTACTTTTGACTCACCCTGTATATATGTTTTTTTTATTTAACTGGCTTTTGTTTACATATAGTTTCTTTAATTATCCTCATAAAATATTGCCAAACTCATTTTCTATATCTTTTAATGAAACATTTTTCATGGTCATCTTCCTGATTCAAACAATTTGATCGGAACTCAGTGGGTAACCCAACGTGTCACATTTGTTTCTAGTAAACGTCTTTGTAAGCATTGGCAAGATTTTAAGGTATTTTTCAGGATAGTTCAATTTTTTAAAAAATAAATTTAAAAAAAAAAAATTTTTTTAAATTATATTAATCGCAATTACTCAGGGATGCGGATCAAACCCCAAGATCTTCTGGCGTGATTCAGTTCACATCTTAAGCATTATATAAGAGTCAGATACGTCCCAAGATACGTCCTACTGTTGCCACATCTTGGGAGATTCTACTTAAAGCCCCACTTTTATTACCTTGATAGGGTACAAAATCGACTATGCAAGCTAGTGGGGTAGGGGGAATGATCTCTTCTATTCACTACATCCTCTTTCTCACAGAAAAGACGTTGCTAGTCTTTCTCTGCTCTATCATTATTTCCATGGAAGGTGCTCGACTGAGCTTGTAAGAAATTCGCATCAAGAACTCTTTTTCCTACCACAACTGCAAAGAACTTTTCTTGCTTTCTCCGTGTGATGTTAGGCACACAGAATTTCCGTGAACAGTTTTTCCAAGAACCTCCTCTATGGAACACGTTACCACGGGATGGCTTTCCTGCAGGCCACAACTTGCTCTTCATCAAATCCAATGTCAAAAAATGTACTTATCATGAACCGTCCTAATATGTAATCAAATTTTGTTGATTCCTTTCATCATTCAACTCTTAATTAAGCCTTATGCTCGGGTGGCTTTAAGCCTCGATAAGTGCTGACTCATTAGTATCAGAACAAAATTTTAAGCCCTCGAAATTCTAATTCTGACTCATTAGTATCAGAACAAAATTTTAAGCTCTCGAAATTCTAATTCTGACTCATTAGTATCAGAACAAAATTTTAAGCCCTCGAAATTCTAATTCTGACTCATTAGTATCAGAACAAAATTTTAAGCTCTCGAAATTCTAATTCTAATAAAACCTTATTTGATGTGTTCTTTTTCTTTGGAAGTGG
This sequence comes from Sepiola atlantica, assembly GCA_963556195.1. Lineage (NCBI taxonomy): Eukaryota > Metazoa > Mollusca > Cephalopoda > Sepiida > Sepiolidae > Sepiola > Sepiola atlantica. The sequence goes on along the minus strand of OY744538.1, from coordinate 4,293,373 downwards.
ATTTTTACAATGTGTTTGCTCAGTCGCTTCAACGAACTAAGTACGAAAAATTCACTAATTTTATTCGCTTTCGAGCTTCACTAATTTGTAGGTTAATCCGATGGCAAGATTGATTCGTGTATGTATATGGGCCACACATATTTATAAAATCTGACTTTTATAGTTACGGATGGCCGGAATTACCTAATTTGTCTATCTCTTCTGAACATGATTTGTGGTTGTCTGACTGCAATCCATTTTGATAACGTTAGCTTTTGCAGAGAAGAGACTCTGTCCTCCCACATACAGTACCATATGGTCGCCCAATCTGGTACTGACCAGGCTCAATGTCGCTTAACTTCGGTGATCTAACTCTGAAATTTTAATAAGTATTAGATTTAATCTCATAGGGACAAGATCTCTGCAATGTTTTTTTTTATTATTTGGAGCCTGCTTTTGCACAAAAAGACTCGGTTTTTTTTACTAAAATGTTTTCTCCATAGAACATAAAGTATACGTATATCAGCAATCGACACTGCTGATTTAGTATTATTAGACTGGGCTAGTGTTCATGTAAGATATACAAACGTACAATATTATAGATTATTATAATACAGTGACCCATTTGGGTCACATTTTGGAGAAATTTTTTTTTTTTTTTTTTTTAAATATAAAATTGTCTAAATGTATTAAAAGTATAATTTTTTTTTTCAATTTTCTTTTTATTAGTGAAACAATTATGCAAAGAAATAATTTTCCAATGCAGGATTTTTGGCACAATGTTGTTTGAAAAAGTTAATTTTAATACGTAAAAAAAATATTATTCAAGGTATAAAAATAAACAAATGTTAATTTTTCCCAATCAAATATTTTTTATTGATGTTTTGTAGTGTCTTCATGTTACAGTAACGTTTATCAGCTCCCCCCCCACCCTCTATTTTCCTTCCGGTAGCTGTAATAATGGGAGGCATTTAAAAAAACAACAAATAAGCCATCATTTTCTTTCTGGGGTTTATTTTATTTTACCCAGCAATGTACATCTAGATGGGCTGTAATTTCCCGTCCCAACACTATAAGGGGAAGTGGACCTCGGAAAAGACGGCTGTTCACCTTGACGTCATAAACCTAAAAGAAAGCAGAATTGATCTCGCTTCTCTGCCATGTAGTTCCTCTCGTGACGTCATATCCTGTGACGTAATCATAACTCTAGTCTGTTAACTTCGAATGGAATTTCTCACTAGTCTAACCTTATGTTTACTATAGCCTTGCGTGGAAAAATACCGTTTTAACATTATTTTTACACACCCGTCTTTTATCTAGTTACACATGAACAACAGAATAGAAGAGTTAAAAAGGTGTGTGTAACATCTTTCTTTTAAAATCACACACAATTTCACACGAAAGGTCGATTGGAGAAAAAAAAAAAAAAAAAAAAAAAATCGCTCGAAATGTCGACCCCCCCCCCTCCCCCGACTAATTTTGTTCCTATTGATATTCAATGGAATGAATATTACAAAAATAAATGTTCATATTCTGTTCGAGGCAATGTTGACAAAGAATATATCAGCTTTGTGGGTGTGTCTTGTGTAGTTTCTGACTTTTAAATACTCTCTCTTTTACTCTCTCTCAAATAGCAGATTAGTGCCTTCCGTAACTAAAGTCTTATTTTTATACATACACTGGAAGAATACCCGTTCCAGGGCGAGTAAAATTAATTCTCCGAGCAGAACAATTTTGCACCACTTTTGTCTCCTGATGGAGATTAAAACTCGATATATAATGATACTAAACCTTATGTTTAGAATCCTTATTCTAGTTTTGATCAAAATCCATTACATGATTGATTTCATAAAATGTAAGGCTAAAGAGGTCTTAAGAATAAATTGAAATTCAGGGAATCTTATTTAATTGGGGTCTAATCAAATTCAATGCAAATTTGAAAATAAATAAATATACACACACACACACATTTTATAAATAATAAATTTTCTAATTTATGGTCCCTAATTATTTATAAACTCATTTTCTATGAAAACTATACACATATTAGTTGACACTGGTTATCGTAATAAAAGCACTGAAATGCCACATGGTGCCACATGTCTTCAACAAACTTGTGCAAGGGCGGATAACTCTAGTTATTTTTAGTTTTGAAATATACCGATCTTTTGTCGAACGTCGATAACAAATTCAAAATATACGCCAATAAACTAGGAAATAACCCTAAAAGACAAACATATTTTTAAAGTGGAAGTAACGAGTTACCCACCCGTACGTAATTTTATTGCAGAAGACAATGCTCCCCCATGCTTAAGATGGGTAGAAAAATAGCCAAGAACAGACCAGGCTTTTCCTGGTAGGAGCACCTCAGGCAATCGGCGATAAACCACCATTTCTCTCTAGTCCCTGGGAGAGTGCACCTCCTAGGACCGAAATATTATTTAGACAAAAAGTGTCAGGCATTCAACTAGCAAGACCCTAGGAAAGGTCCGGCTCGGATTGCATTACTTGTGCCACGTATGTAGGAGTATCTCGGCATCTTTTGGGAGGTGACGGTGGTTAAGTGGATAACGACATGGACTGAAGACCTGGGTGTTCCAAGTTCGAATCCAGTCGGTTCCACAGTATCACTTTCACTTAGGGATGTTGGCAACCTTCTCGTGGTCCTTCCAGTAAGTACCCGATGTCTTTCCAGAAAGTTTTCTAACAAGAAAAACATCGGGGGAAACTAATGCCAACACCAGAATCATCTGATTCACACGAAAGAAGAAGAAAAAAAAAGAAGAATCATCTCTTTTTCTATTTACTGGCCTGCTCTCGTGTTGATCCTAATCAATCGGTCGTATTGCTGACACTAAGTAGCCAATCGTCTCGGCGACTTGCCCAAGGTCGGAGAGCAACCACTAAATACGTATTAGGCCATTGTTGCCCAATGTCGTTTCGCTTAAATAGAGAAAAGGCATCTCTGATTTTCATAAATGCTTTCAAGTATTAAATTGTTTCAATTTTTGTTTTTTGAGATGACGATTGATAATATGTATTATTTGGATTGCTCGGACTATTGCTCTCATCTTGGGTGTTGTTCTCGCAACGGTTCGGCCGATAATGTACTTACGAAACGGAAAGAGCATGGAGTAGTTTCCATTTCTGTATTAATTCAGGTCCGCACTGATTTGGTATTAAATTTTTGTTTTTTGAGATGACGATTGATGCATTTGGTTTGATTGTTCGGGCTATTGCTCTTATCTTGGGTGTTGTTCTCACGTTTCAGTTGATATAACGTCCGGCCGAAACACTGTGAGAACAACACCCAAGATGAAGGCAATAGTCCGAACGATCCATATGACACAAATGCTTTTAAGGTTCTCGTTCTTTCTGCCAAAGACCATAATGCTACACTCGAGTATATGGTATGGTAGAGACATGACCTGGAAGTTGAAAGGAGTAAAATCCTAAAATAATTGGGATTTAAAAAATAAATAAATAAATAAAAAAAAAAATTTTTTAATTTATTTTTGTAATACAAAAATAAAAATTTATTTTTGTAATACAAAAAAAAATATTTATTTTTGTAATGCAAAAAAAAAAATTATTTTTGTAATGCAAAAAACAAAATTATTTTTGTAATGCAAAAAAAAAAATGCTTCATTTTTGTAATACAAAAAAAATTTATTTTTGTAATACCAAAAAAATTTATTTTTGTAATACCAAAAAAAAAAAATTATTTTTGTAATACCAAAAAAAAAAATATTTTTGTGATGCAAAAAAAGAAAAACCCTAGTAAAATCAAAAACTTAGTTTACATCTTAGTCTTACATGTGACCTAAACCCTAACCCTAAACGTACAACTCGCATAGTCAGACTCAACATTGTTTTCATTGCATTCTTTTTTGCTTACACACGTTTATTGAGCTGGTAACTTTTTATGGAACTTCTGTGAAAATGAGGTTAATCTGCATTTAATAGGTGTTACACGCCCTCCCTCCCTCATATATATATATATATATATATATATATATATATATATATATATAAAATGAGTAATCACACTAATTATGTTATTGATCTGGATTTAAAGATATTCCCCCCCCCCCTCGCTTAATCATGAACGATCTGATAAGATGCGTGTTCGTATCCGTCAATCTTAAGGATAACGGATCCGGATAAAAGTGATATCGACACGTTAAGCGATGTTGCGTCTGGTCAGTAATTAGATGGTAATTATATTTTGGAACACTCTGTGCTGCAACTTTTAAAGTGAAAGTGTCCGCAAAGTTATTTTCTCTAATAACTCATTTTTTTAGCTATCGATGAAATAATAGGGTGGACTGTACTCTAGGAATGCACAATGAAAGTGAAAGTAATTTTTTAGCCACCAAAAAATGAATACACCTTATTAAAAAAAATTTTTTTAAATCCACGAAAGATTAGAATCATCCGATCTTCAGTATTTATTAATTAATAACTGAATCTTCTAATATATAAAGTAAAGTCAGTCAGATTCTCGAATTTAGTCCGTTATGGAATTGCATCTGACAAATCGAAATTTGATTCTGCCCAACATGTGATTTACAGAACTTTTTGTCTGTTATTTACAAAAAAAGAATTTCAATGGATCTCATCGATTACATACTATATCCAGACAAAAAATTCTTTTGCTAACTTAATTTAATAATAGCAAAGAAACCCGGCGTTACTAGGGTATAATAACTTAATATATATTAATGACAGTTTGTGTTTAATTAAATCTTTATCAGTGTGCACAAATAATAAAGGTTCTATTAATAGTAAATAAGGACATTAATTCTCAATGGTTTAAAAAAAAAAATTAATTTTTGAGAATATGATGCACCTGTTGAGAAATGTAACGGTTTCTGTTTGATACAGACACCAAATCTCCATTATAATATATGAAACCTTTTTCTACCCAGCATCCACCATGAGTCTCTGATCCTGGGTATGACCTTAAGACATCCAGTGGAAAGGCCTCCATTTAGGTTCTGTTGGGAGTATGGAGTAGCCCCATCATAGAACCTATCCTGGCTAAGACACTAAAACTACATCCAACCCTCTTCTCAGAATAAGATACATCTTCTTGGCCTTCAGGATCAAAGTGTAGTATCTGTTCCGATGGATACTGCACCCCATAGACCGGTATTGTCTTGGCCTTCGGGGCTTGATTTACGCCGGTCTGTGGATTTGTCCTGTACAGTTCTAGGAGGTCCACCTCCCCCCCCAGGCTTTGCCTCCTCTCTTTGGGGAGGAGTAAGTTTATTGCTTACTGCCTGAAGCGCCCCTACCGGGGAATGTCGACGGTGCTGTCCAGGCATTTTTTGTAGGCCAGAGTGCACACCTTCTCGGGCGCTGGCTTTTCAAATCCCACTTTCCCGACCTTGTGTCACATCTTACCTTGTGGGAGGAAGATAAATAAATTGACTCAGCCTTTTGGTCGGGATCAAAGTGTAGTATCTGTTCTGATGGATATTACACCCTACAGACCGGTACGGTCTTGGCCTTCGGGTCTTGATTCCGCCGGTCTGTGGGTTTGTCCTGTGCAGTTCTAGGAGGTCCACCCTCCCATCTTTACCTTCTCACATTTTGAGAATGGTTAGTTTACTGCTATCGCCTGAGGCGTCACAAAAACCCCCCGACCCCCCCCCCCCCTCCACAGTGGGCTTTCATGCCTAAGGGTGGATGCATTCTGAGAATATAATTTTAATTCCCTGAATTAATGTTTCCCCGGGATGCCCTAAATATAATCTGTTTTCCCAAAGATGGTACAATAATATTGTGGGGTCTGCATTCGTGCCAGACATTCATAGAATGGAAATGTCACAAACTCCTACAAGGGTTTCGGAGATAGATCCCCCCCCCCCCCATAAGCAGATCTATTCTGAAACTACATTAACCAAAGTACTTAGATAGGTATGTTTCAGTTTGAACAAAGGTGATACAATTATATTGTGGGGTCTGCGTTCGCGCCAGAAACATCCATAGAATGCACGGCCGTAATATACAACAGATGAAAGATACAACTGTGAAATTTCCATGGTTCCCGTTTGTATTATTTGGACTACTGTTCTCATCTTGGTTGTTATTTTCACAACGTTTCAGCCAATGTAACCTCCGACTTTCTTCAGGTGCATCTTTTTAAACTCGGAAACCTATACAGAATTTCGAACTGAACATTAAATTTAGTCCACAGGTTTAGATTGTTTTCATTCGGTCAGCGATGACAGACCTTCAACCTCCTGAAAACTGGCACTTACAACATGGACACATGGCACAATGGATAAAGGCATTGATTAACAATCATATGGGTTCCCAAGTTCAAGAAGATACACCTGAAGAAGATCGGAAATTTCATCTGCCCAAAAGTCGTAAAAAATGAGAAGAGTTGCCCGAATAATCCATTGCTTCTAAATATTTTTTTTTGGCTGTCCTGGAAATTGATACGTAAGTGGTTTTCCGTCCAACACGTGTCAACAGCCATTAAACCGAACCTGATGATGATGATTAGAATATTCAAATTAGTTTTAATAAGAATTAAAGTTTAGAAAGAAGTCAATAAGACGATTCTAAGTTTATCCGATTCCATCTGGCATTACTACGGTCCAATTAACGATTCCAATTATCGCTTACTGGGGGATGCAATTAAAAGCAAAGAGATCAAACAAATTTTCTCGAGCCAAACCTTACGAGGAATAAAATTGTATTAATTTTGTATTAGTGTCTTTTTTTCTTTTACAATAAAAAGCAGAATTCATCTATTTTTCATGGATCAGATGAAAAAAAAAAAAATGACAATAATAAAATTTATTTTATATTTAATTTCATAATATTTTAATTTAATAAAATGTTAATTTTAAATAATAATTGTCATGTACAAAATAATCCATATCTATAATTTCTGTCCTAAATTTTATGTCGCCTAATCATTTTTCAAATATACCATTTTGGCACCTGAAAATATTTCAAACAATTTGAGAAAACATTGATTTTAAACCAACCTTTTGAACTTTGTGGACCTTTAAATGTATAATTTTTTTATTTGGCGGCAACTGATATGAATTATGCACCGGACACCCATAAACAGCAAAGACAATGTTGTACTTTATTTTAGAGCAGACATAGTCCGTAGGGTTCTCATTACTTACCGGACATAGTATAGAAAAGGAAGTCTGTCTTTTCAAGAAATCAAGATTAATATGGAGAATTTGGTATATTTGGACTACTGTTCTCATCTTGAGTGTTTTTATCACAACGTTTCAGCCAATGTAACCTCCGACGTTTTTCAGGTGTACTTTGTCGAACTCAGGAATCTTTCTGTCGGGGAATCTGGACGGAATTTCGAACGGAACCCTTTATTAATTCCACGGGGTGGGGGTGGGGGTGGGGCATGCTCTCGTTCCATCTGCCATGACTGGGAAGAAGTCTCAGTAATTCACAATTCTTCGTATCACCCGCATTGAAGATTGAATCTTCAAATGACTGTCACTTAGAACTGAATTTTATTTAGTACTATATCCACTGCACCACGGGTCCTTGCAGATAGTCCGAATACACCAAATTCTACAAATTAGCAACCCTCATCTATAAAAAAAAAAAAAAAAAAAAAAAAAAAAAAAAAAATTCCGAAACATCAAATTAATAGTTTTACATCAAAATTGACCCTTGAGGTCATTTGGAGATACTGGGGTCCAGATATCAGTTTTTGTTGTAGAAACAGGCAGAAAGCTGAAACAAAATGTAGAATCCAAAACAAACTCATCTGACATCAATTTGTTCAATAAGAAAACATAAATATTAAAATTAATGAAATAAAATATCTGAAATAATAAAGAAGAGTTTTTCATATTTGATTTATTTATGCATTTATTTGGAGTAAGAGGACAAATATTTAAATGAATCTGTTTTCTTTCATTTTTGTACACATTGGCATATTACAATTTTATTTTATTTTTTTTATTATTTTTTTTATGTGTTTCAAAATTTAAATAATAAACTTTGAAAGTTTTACTTTTGATTTTAATTAAAAGAAGAATAGCACAAAGTTAATTATAATAAAATAAAAATTAATAAAATTTAAAATGATTTAATAGTAATACATGTGAGAGTTTGCGTTATTGTAATTAAATGTTTGGGCATATTTGACACCTGGGCAAACAATGTCACATTCCCAGTTTCAGTGAAAAAGAGCGGTGATCACTTAGAATATTTGATTTATTGTATAAAAAAAAAGAAAAAAAAAAAATCTTGGCATTTTATCAATTTCCTAAACAAAATTGTATTTCACTTCAAAATGCCTTCTAATGTGGAGAAGAAAAAAAAAAATTGTATCACCTATTGGCGGGATCGTGCGCCTATGTCCACAAAACTACTTGTGCTACTATCACCATCACATAATCGTGACATTTAACTGTCTCCAATTACAATAGGAGGATGTCAGCCGTTAGTAGCGAACTACCAACGGTCGTCATTGAGAAATATTTTTTAAAAATATAATAACAATGTCGCATTCTCAGTTTCATTGAAAGAGTGATGATCGCTCAAAATATTTGATTTATTGTATAAAAAAAAAAATTTTTTTTTAAATCTTGGCATTTTATTGATTTCTTAAACAAAATTGTATTTCACTTCAAAATGCCTTCTAATGTGGAAAAAAAACATTCTATTACATACGTAAATCTATGTTCAACATCTTTGTCACCCAAGCAATGACAGGCAAGTCAACTAGTGTGTAGTATATATATATATATATAGAAAAGAGGGTAGTGCAGTATTAGTGCAGTTCCAACGAGAGAAAAGTATATATGTAAAGAAGTAAGGCTACCAACATTTGTAGAATGTTTTTTTCGACATTTATTTATTATTTTGTTGTTTTACCATTTTATAATTTTATATAACGCGTTTCAAGCGGTGGTCCGCTTTCATCAGATATGAAAATCCATTTGAAGAAATGTCTTTCGATTTGAGTAAATGTTGTTTCATTAATTCCTCAAATGAAACAACATTTACTCAAATCGAAAGACATTTCTTCAAATGGATTTTCATATCTGATGAAAGCGGACCACCGCTTGAAACGCGTTATATAAAATTATAAAATGGTAAAACAACAAAATAATAAATAAATGTTGAAAAAAACATTCTACAAATGTTGGTAGCCTTACTCCTTTATATATATATATATAATGAACATATTTTATCTTCTTGTAATAGACTTGTTTTCTTTTCAAAGAAAAAGCATTTTTCAGACACTTTTTTTCTTCCACTCTCAATATTCATATTCCTGCAACAAAGACCATTTCTTCATCACTAACGTTATTTTTTCCATCTGAAAACACACGACTTACCACATCATAAAATAACCCTAACCGTTTCATTTATACATTTCCATATTTGCATTCGAGTCGATTTGGTACCACTCCGAAGTAGCTGAAAGGTGAAATACATTTTTTTTCTTTTGCAATTTGGGCCTAGTGCCACCATGTTGTCCTTTTCAACCTCAATAATAATAATAATAATAATAATACAAACATTGAATAGTTTACAAAAATAATAATAATAATAATACAAACATTGAATAGTTTATAATAATAATAATAATACAACAAACATTGAAAAGTTTACAAATAAAAAAAAGGCATTTTTAGATGCCATTAAAAAGGCTGCAGTGATTGTTAAGGCGGCGAAAAAAAATCTGGAAACAAAAATCCGTAATTAGTTGCGATTATGTCAATTTTGCCAAACTAGACAACATCATGAAGAGTAGGAAGTCCACGATGAATATTAAGCAAAAAGTGTTCAACGAATACATCATGCCTGTTATGACATATGGTAGCGAAACATGAGCACTTAATAATGCAGCGGTGAAAAAGCTAAGAGTGGCACACTACAAAATGGAATGCATTATGCTCGGCATCAGTTTACATGATAGAAAAAGAAACACCTGGATCAGACAGTAAACTGGAGTAAATAACACCATCACTACCATACGAACGGCAAAGCATAGATGGGGCAGGTCAACTTTCGAGATGTATAGACAACAGGTGGACATATAGAGCGACAGAATGGACTCCCAGGGCAATGGAAAAGACATAGAGGAAGGCCAAAAACCCGATGTTGAGACGACCTCGATAGTTAATTAGGTCCTACTTGGCCACGCCTAGCCAGGGATAAAACAAGGTGGAAAGAAACCAGAGAGCAGTTCCTCCACCAGGAGTGAAATAATAATTTTTAAAAAGACGATGATGATGATGATGATGATGATGATGTCAATTTATACAAGTACAGTGTAACGCATACCTCCTCACTTGGATATTTGCATTTTTTGTCTCACAAGAACTTTGGCATTTTTTTTGTTGTTTAATCTCCACACCATCATTTGATTCTTGATACTTTTGTAATATATTGAGAAGGTGGGTAAGTTAGATAGTTTTAATTAACGATTATTTTCCGTTCAGCTACGCTGAGAATTGTTCAAGAACGCACTATCGGGCAGGGTCAAATGTTAAAAAGCCGAAAGTCGGCAATGAGAAAGTATAGCAAACAGGGGTCGGTTGGGGAATTATGTCATCAAAGGAGAAAAGGCGATTTTTGTAAAAATGATAAATTCAGTCGATGACTAGGAGTGAAGCTGGACAGATAAATTAATATGGGCTCATAGATCAGAACAAGTACATGTATTCTTGTTCTCAGCCCTCCCCCCGCTTTCGACACGTGAGAACCCAAATAAAAGATAATGTCGTAAAATAACAAACGAATGGATTTTCTTAATAAGCTTGATTCTAGTTGCCAGCGCTTTCATTCTCAATCACCCAGCGCCATTAAACGGTTCTCAATCACCCAGCGCCATTAAACGGTTCTCAATCACCCAGCGCCATTAAACGGTTCTCAATCAACCAGCGCCATTAAATGATCACAAGACAGCCATCATGATGAGACAAACAGAAATCCAGGTGTGAAGGCCCCGAATCGGTAAAAGACACACCATCACACAACACTTTTCCTAACTTAGTATTTTTATTTATGTTTTTCTCCTTATAATTAAGTATCACAAACCAGCCTAGAGTTTAACGTGCGAAAATGGATAAATATAGTGAAATTCCCTTCAATTTCAACTTGCGATAACTCATTTATTTTTGGGAGTAATTTTGATCAAATTTGGATATAAACAAAATGTAATATTTTCTATTCATAAATGTACAATTCTTTTATCTTGTGTAATTAATAGGGTCATTTTTTTCCAGGTTAGGTCACTATTTTCATTTTTTAATGATGTTGGTGTTTTTCAATTTAATGCGCACGGTATTGTGTGTCTATGTATATAAAAACAGTCCCATCTTCAAGAAAAAGGGCCAGTCAACAATATGGTGGGCTTAATATCGTGTTTCAAGTTGACTTTCTCATAAAAGAAATCCAAGTTGAAAACTTTAGTGAATTAAATTTGTCCTTTCATCAATTTGTGTTTCCATCTGTTTTTATATCGTCCAAATCGGAGTTCTGTATTGATTTACTATTAAAAGAACGTTAGGTCAACGTAACAAATCGAAATCGAGTTATTTCCCTTGAAGCAAAATAAGAGTTATCGCCCCTGGCATTTTTGAAGATGTCGTCTGCCGGACAGTGAAATGTAAACAGAACGGTCTCACAAGCAAACAAGCATCTCGCGTTCAGCGGTTTTTCTACATTCTAAATTAATCAGTGCGTTTGTTAAATAAATCTGTTAAAGGTTCTACTTCGTATTTCCTTCATTTTTCTGAGTTGTAATTGAACCGAAACATATAAACATCACATGACGTAACAAAGAAAACCCTAACTTGATCTCTGTTGTGATGAATCTTGTATGAACAGTCAAAGTTGAGCTTCCATGTTATTTTTGTACATTTAGTTCAAGAGATAATGGGATTTTTCCCAATGTTTGAGCCGGCTTCATCTAATAACACTGGTTTACAAAGAAATTGAGGCAAACACAAAAATACCCGTTTTTACCTAATTTGGGGGTGCTGAATTCAAATTTGAAATCCGTTTTTACTCATCACCTAGTTTTTTTAGATATGCATAGTGTGCATTTTGTGCATATACGGTACATTAAAGGCGTATATGAATTCAGGGTTAATTCTAATATTGTGAGACTTATGGCTTTTTTTAGTTATTATGCACTAAATGTAAGTGATAGCATTACATATATATATATATATATATATATATATATATAGTCTCGGAAGTTTCTCAACCATTAAAACTATATAAAAAAAACTTAAAAAAAAAACAAACTTATAGTCCCAAGTCTTCCAGTGGAAAATCACTCATGTAAGTCAATTTATTTTTTACAGTTATTATATTAGTTAGTTTCTAACACTATTTTAAGGGATCATCAGTTGTTTACCATGAAAAACTGTTTCGAGAATTTATATATAGTTATATATATATATAGTTATATATCAAGACGGATTTTGGCAGTTAAGGCAGCAGGTCTCAATCGTGTGTGGGGACTTCACAACAATTGTACAGCGTCGAACCATCACTCCCCTCCTACTTTGACTATTTTGACTGTAAAATTGATGATCAGGACAAGTCTTGGGCTCCACACTTCTGTTGTAAACCCTGCTACAATGGACTAACTGCATGGTTTAATCGCAAGAAAGCGGCTTTCAACTTTGGAGTCCCGATGGTTTGTAGAAAGCCACGAAGCCACGCAGATGATTGTTATTTTTGTCTGACTAATATAACTGGTTTCAATGTATCTTCTAATAGTTATTACTTCCATTATAACTAATTTTCAATTACCACAAGATGACCGTACATTTGTAAGGAGTTTTTTTCAAAGCCTTCATTTTTAGTTATACACTGAAAAATAGCTTCTGGACCAATAGCACACACGACGGCAAATTTTCTAATTTTAAACAAACTTTGAACAATCATAATCCTTTGAACAATTTGTGCTACTAAAATAAATTTAGTATCATTGCCTACATTAAAAGTTTTTAGATTTACTGAAAATAAAACAGTTTAGTTTGGGATACCTATTAGAAAATTATTTATAAAGAGAGGTTTCTTTTCCAATATTTTAAAAGTTACCTCCCTTGTTACTGGATCTTGTGCCAGACTTGGTGAAGAAGACGACCATTATTGGAAATGGCTGCCACCAGGTTCAGAGGTCAAAAATGAAAAGTCAAATAATAAAGTTTTTTTTTTTACAGTTTAAAATATGCGTGAGTAGAACTTTTATATAAAGCAAATTAGCTTTCATGGATGAAGGCAAGAAATGACGGCGGCTAAGTGGTGAACGACACGGACCGACAACCTGGGTGTGCCAAGTTCGAATCCAGTTCGTTCCACAGAAACACTTTCACTTAGGATGTTGGCAACCTTCACGTGGTCCCTTCCGTAAGTACCTGATGTCTTTCTAGAAAGAATTCTAACTAGGAAGATATCGGAGAAACCAATGCTAACAATGGACTCATCCGATTCATACGAAATGAATTGAATCAACGGATAAGACTAGAGGAGCGAACATCTGGAGATATAAAAATCTAGTTGTTAGGGTTAGGGTTAAGGTTACGGTTAGGGTGGAATGATGGCCCACTCTTTATCTTGCCTAACAATACAGCCAGGATGTAATCTTAAATATGATAAAAAGTATATATTTTTGTACAACTGTCTTCATGTTTTATTGCCAAACAACTACTAATAATAGCTTAAAAGTGGTTAACAGACAGACACCCGGCTCTCGTATTAGTATCGATTTTGAGTAGATACATTTGTCTTAACTTTGGTGGTTAAATGTGAGCGGGTGTTATAATTAAATATCGTCGCGTTTAATTAGCTTTCGGTTCTAGTCATAAGTTCACATCTTGAAAGAAGAAAACAAAAAATGGCAGTTTAACATTTTTTATAAATATCAGTTTACAGCATAACATTGTTAACTGTATTAATATATAATTAATTATATTATTAACAGTATTAATATATGTTAACATTTATATAATTAATTATATTATTAACAGTATTAATATATGTTAACATTTATATAATTAATTATATTATTAACAGTATTAATATATGTTAACATTTATATAATTAATTATATTATTAACAGTATTAATATATGTTAACATTTATATAATTAATTATATTATTAACAGTATTAATATATGTTAGCATTTATATAATTAATTATATTATTAACAGTATTAATATATCATGTTAACAGTATAATTTATATAATTAACAGTATTAATATATCATGTCAACAGTATTAATATATAATAAAACTGAACAACGATCTTTTTTACTATAATGAAATAAGTTGTGGTAGGTGAATAGAGAGAGTAGCAGCAGCAGCAGCAATGTAAGAGAAGGAGAGCAAGAAGATGACAAATAAATTATGTAAATAAAGAAGAGTAGGAAAAGACTAAATCTATATACAAACATACAATATAACAACGTTAACTCATTAAGAAATCTTGCGAACTTCCATTATATCAAAATCAAATGCTAACTGTACTCTCTAACTCTAAAATCAAATGCTAACTGTACTCTCTAACTCTAAAATCAAATGCTAACTGTACTCTCTAACTCTAAAATCAAATGCTAACTGTACTCTCTAACTCTAAAATCAAATGCTAACTGTACTCTCTAACTCTCTATTTACCGTCACAATCCATTTTGAGCACTTAATGTATACACTAATGTACAATATATTAACGTTGAGTCAATAGGTCACGGGTCATTTCATAATATCAAAAATGTTCTGTTTTTGGGGGGTTTTTTCATAGGAAAGACACTTTGTGGTCAGTTGAGGGTCTTCTGTCATTGAGAGGATCCACCAGTTGTGGGGGTATTTGCTACAGCCCGGACCGTTTATATAATTTAAGATTATATAAATAGATTAATATAATAAAACATACACTACTTTAGTCATATGAATCCATTAAATGCGATTTGTTATTTAATTCTCAGTGTTTATTTTATAGCACAACATTGCATTCAAGAGGGAGGAGCCATTTTTTTCCTGTGAAATGCGTGGGTTGCTGGTGGAGTGGTTCTGATTATTTAAAACCCAAACATTTGCAGTGAAACCGGTTCATGCTGCATGATCATCTACAAGATGTATTTTAAGATGTTCTAGTAGATTTTAAAATCTAATCCATCTTTAGTCATACGCTGGATATTATCGAATAATTGCGATGGCAATTTTGAGATTAAATAACAATTTACATATTAGAAGAACAATTGTTGCAGACAGAAATTAGGCGCGTCATCTGGAACAGTACCCAACTTAGTTTTGCATATTTTCAAGTGAAGTTTGGTAAAACAGGGTTTTGAAAAAAGCTGTACAAAGCGTCATCATTTGAATCCTCGGCACTTGAGGTGGCTTAATATTTTGAAAGTGGCAAGATGATCCCAGGTTTTGTTTTGTCTCTAATGATTCTCACTCATAGTGACCCCCCTTTTTTTATGTATAAAAGTAAAAAATTAAATAAAAATTATACCTCTTTGTGAGCAGAGGTCTATAGTAAAGAAGTTCAGTATTGAATTTAGGAGAGATGATCTGATCGGTTTAGAGGCTGCCAAATGAGATTCAGAAAGGAAAAAAAAAAAACAAGGAGAAAGAAAATATGAAAGTAAAAAAAGTAATAAGAAAAATAGAAAAGAAAAAAGTTTTTTAAAAAAGAGACAAAAAAAGGCGAAAACAAGAAAAAGGAAAGAATCAAAAAAGAAAAGAAAAACAATTTTTTTTATAAATTAAAATATAAAAAAAAGGAAATAAAGAGGATGAGAAGAGAAAGGGGGAAAGGGAGAGGGGAAAAGAGGGAGAAGGAGAAAAAAGAGAAAAAAACAAGAGAAAAAAGAAAAAGAGAAAGAATTGAAAAGAAAAAATGAAAAAGAATTTGAAAAAAAAAAAAAATGAAAAAGAATTTGAAAAAAAAAAAAAATGAAAAAGAATTGGAAAAAAAAATAAAAAAGAATTGGAAAAAAAAATGAAAAATGAAAAAGAATTGGAAAAAAAAAAAAAAAATGAAAAAGAATTGTAAAAAAAAAGAAAAAATGAAAAAGAATTGTAAAAAAAAAGAAAACTGAAAAAGAATTGTAAAAAAAAGAAAAATGAAAAAGAATTGTAAAAAAAAAGAAAAATGAAAAAGAATTGTAAAAAAAAATAAAAATGAAAAAGAATTGTAAAAAAAAAAAAAGAAAAAAGAATAAAAAAAAAAAAAAGAAAAGCGTTTTTCTACTTTTATCATGTGTATATTATTTTACATTTTTATCAGTAACCTCAAAAAATATTAGTCAGATTAACATATCAAATTTATATTCACATCAGAAACAGGTTTGGAGTTGGTGGAAGTAATAACGCCCCACCCCTCCCCAATTTACTTTTCCATTATTTTTTTGTATCTTGTAATTTGAGATTAGCTGTGATCATTGCAAGAATTATCAAAAAACTATCAGATTACTTTTGACATTGCTATAATGTTCTGTACATTCCTTCTACAGATTGTACAACTGAAGAAGGCGGCAGAATGGATCTGCTGAAATATTAGAAGTATAAAACAAAGCAACAAAAAAAGGGTTCAACTGCGTGAAAAACTCTTACAAAAAAAATGTTCCATTGGTTTTACATAGTTTCCGTCCTCCAGTCAGAATTTACTATTTTTTTTTTTTTAAAAGTCTTTTTTTGTTTTGCAAAAAAAAAAAAAAAAAAAAAAAAAAAAAAAAGAAAATTCAGATGGTTATGTTGATGACTACTACAAGCCATCGAAGTCACTATATAACAAATAATTCTTAATGCTGACAGGAATTTCAAGTCTTTGAATATCATTCGAAACTTGGGCACCCTTACCAAAAGTCTTTCGGATACACTGCCGGCAGTGCTCCATAAGGGGCCGTGTAGTACAGGAGAGTTCCTGTACCATATCAACGGTATCATCGTTCACCGAAGGCATTTTGCGCAAAACGTCTAGGTGGTTGCGGAAAGCATTGAGGGCCTTTTCGCAGTAAGCTTTTGCCAACCAGATAATCAAAGTTTCTTTTTGTTGGTGGAGTACGTGTTCGAGGGGACTGCAAGGGGCACAGGCATCCAGGAAACTTGAAGTTTCATTCATCCGAGCATTGGCAAGAAGCAGAACCTTGGCCATGTCAAGATTCAGATTGTCAATGGCAAACCAGAGGGGCAATGTGCCAACTGCGTCCTCGATGTCGGGATCGGCGCCATACTGAAGAAGCATGACAACCAGTTGGAAATTGTTGTAAAAAACTGCTTCGTTTAGGGCTGTCATCCCATGCAGACCGCGGTGGTTAAGTTTACAGCCTTCTTCCAGAAGTAACTTGCTCGTAGTGATCTGCTGGTGTTTAACAGCATTCACTAGCGGCGTTATGCAGTCATAGTTCTGTGCATTGATGTCGAAGCCGTGTTGCAAAAGAAGCTTACAACACTCAACGCTGCCTCCTGCAGCGGCAAAGTGCAGCAATGTATCCCCGCCCACAGTCTTCATATGTATATCAGCCCCTTGGTCAATCAGAAACTTGATTATATCAGTGTGACCCTTGCTGGCAGCTACATGAAAAGGTGTGCAACCGAGGACGTCTTGCGCGTTTATGGCTGACTTGGCTTCTAACAAAAGCTTGCAGCAGTGCAGTTTTCCTCTCTCTGCTGCCATGTGCAGTGCAGTGCGTTTGTTATAGGCCACCATGTTGACATTGCATTTGCGCCGTGTCAGTAACTCCACAACGCGTTCGTGTCCGTTCAGAGAGGCCATCATCAGAGGAGTAAAACGGCGAATATCCTGCGCATCTATCTCTGCCCCACAGTCGAGCAGGAACATCGCACATTCAACATCGCCATGCTGAGCAGTAAGATGGAGGGCAGTGACTGCGCTGTGGCTTGTGTGATTGACATCGCAGCTGCGATTCAACAGAAGAGCCAGCACATTGTAGTGACCCTTTTCAGCTGCACACATTACGGGTGTGTTCCCAAATGCATCTTCGCTCTCTACGTCAGCTTTAGCCCGCAGCAAACTCTGGCAGCAACTCAAGTGCCCGTTTGTTGCAGCCATATGCAGGGCACTGGCATCGTGCGACCCACCCTGACGTACAGATGCATTCCATTTCAGTAAAAGCTGAACGATGTCGTTGTGGCCATTGCTAGCAGCGAGGATAATTGAAGTGTTATTTATTGCATTCTGAGAGTTGACAGCTGAACCGGCTTCGAGAAGAGATTGGCAGCATTCAAAATGGTTCTCTGCGGCGCCGTAGTGCAAAGCCGTGTTCTGTTGAGGTCCTACGTTCAGGTCTACTGTGCAGTCCCATCGAATAAGTAGATCTACAATCACAGTCTGTCCATGACGAGCAGCGATGGTCAAAGGTGTAAGTTCTTTGGTGCTTAGTGTATTTGGTGAAATGCCAGCCTCTAAGATGGTCGCAGCACAGTCAACGGAGCCATTCTTGCAGGAAAACATTAAACTCGCGTTTAGCTCAGAATCTCGTAATTCTTTTGCAAGAATCATTCTTCTCAATGTCTTGGAATCATTCTGGCTGAGAATTTCTTGTAACCTAAAACAAGAAAAGGAAAAAAAAAAAGAAAAAGAAAAATGTTTAAGCAAATTTTTGCAGGAGAAACCGGAAGTCAGACAGAAACAGTGACTTTCATACAACAAAAAGACCTTTAACATTAAATAGCAAATATTTTTTCTAGTCTGGGAGGATGTTATTATGACAACAGAACAGATACTACACTTATAAATTCTGATTAAATCAAGTTATTTCATTTAAAAATGTCTAGTCAAAAAAGAATATTTTTTATTGCTCCTTGGCCTTTTGGCTAAGATCAAAGTGTAGTATCTGTTCTCTTAAGATCAGCGCCGGAAGTTTTCATGTAATTATCTCCCTTGAAACTGAAAGTTTTAAAATGTTTTTAAAACAGTATCGTTTCTTTTATTATAGAAATCTCTTTAATTAATTGTATTAATAATTATAGTAATATTACTACCGAGGAAAATATAAATATATAATAAATTTGACAATACCAATTATAAATGTATATTAATTTATTAGAAACTTAAAAAGAAAATAAATATGCAATTGTGCAAAAGAAGGTTTAGTTTGAGAGAGTTTAGAGAGAGTTTATATTTAAGTAAGACTGTAAGGTTTGGCTGAGATCAAAGTGTAGTATCTGTTCCGATGGATGCTGCGCTATGTAGACCGGTATCGTCTTGGCCTTCGGGTCTTGATTCCGCCGGTCTAAGGTACTGTCCTGTGCAGTTCTAGGAGGTCCACCCTCCCAGGCTTTGCCTTCTCACCATTTGAGAAGGGATAAGTTTATTGCTAATCGCCTGAGGCGCCCCTACCAGGGAATGCCGACGGGGCTGGTCAGACATTTTTTTGACGGCCAGAGCACTCTTCTTTCTCTCTTCTTTTCAAATCCCACTTTCCCGACCTTGTGTCAGATCTTACTGCCGTGGAAGGTCTTTAAAAATCCCTATTGGAATTTTTTTGTCTTCACCCAAACACAAAACATGATACCTATTACATCGGAAGACACCACCGTCACCCACAACCCCCGTTTCTTTTTTTACCACCCCTCTAATCCCCTCTCCCAATTAGGAGCTGACTCGCTTGTTTTCGGCTCTTGAAACAAACCGGAAAAACAGTGAGCAGCTCACACTTAGATAGATTTGGGAAGGGCCTTACTAACCAACGTATCATTTTTTGTATAATTTTTGCCAACTTGTAGCCCCTCCATCTACCCCCAACCGATGAATTTTGTACATACACTTTTTTGTAAATAAAAAACGTCTTACCAAATTGGGGATAATGTTAGGTAGCCATTTTAAACCTTTGTTAATAGTTGAAAAAAAATAAAAGAGGAATGAATTAATTTATTATGACTTTTTGAAATTTGAAAGGAATTTTGAAGCATTTAAACCGTCGAATAGAAAGTCATTTCCGACTTTAAAATCCTTAGCAAATCCTCATGGATCAAAAAATTGAAAGTTTCCGAAGCTATTTGCACCAAATAATTTTATAAATAAAGATTAAAACATTACCTTAAGAAAATTAGTTAACAGTTTTATAACAATGTGGATCAATTAATAATAATAATAATAATAATAATAATAATAATAATAAAAATAATAATTTATTTTAACTTTCAAAATCTTATTTTTAAGAAACAATAATTTGGTATAAAAAAAAAAAAAAAAACAGAAAAAATGCTCATAGTAAAAAACAAAAAAAAACAAAAAAAACAAAAACAACAAATTAAAGTAAAAAGACTCCCGGGCAACGCCAGGTAGGTACCGCTTATTAATTGTATAGTAGTGCCCTTTTTTTTTATGTTTCCACACATCTCTATAAAGAGGGTCTGTCTGTCTCTCTTTCATACACGCATTTGAAATAGCATTTTTATCGCTAAAGGCACAGATTGGATGAACCCATCTTAAAAATATGTTTCGACTTTTTTTTTTTTTCATATCAGATTTCTTTATATTAATTATTTTAAAGCACAACTAGTTTATACCGCTTTACAAAGAAATTATCTGAAATTTTGGCGAAAAAAATATGCTACTTAGTATTTGTACGAGAGAGTAAGTAACTACGATGAATGCATTTACATACATCATCATCACACTTCGTACACATACTCGATAGACTTTTCCCTTGGCCGACAGTGGTAACGCTCTGCTGGTTAGTAATGGCAGAAGTTCCCTGAACTTACTCTATTCACTCCTTACTCTTGCAGCCACGCTAGCACCTACACCTTGTGCTCCAATGGTATCAGTTAGAGCCGGGCCTCTGGGCAGGGGCCAGTGAGTTGGATTGGATGTTCGACGAGGCAGTTTGTTTTTCTGAGAGCTGGTGGGTAGTTGGGCCGGTGTACCTCTCCAGGCAAGGTGAGCCCTTGAGGCTCTTAGCTAAAGGATTATGTTGATTGGACTTATGATTATGTTTGACTCCCCCACCCACTCTTTTTATTTGATATCTATAACTCTTGCTTCCGTCTCTCTCTCTCTGTTTATTAACAGTCGGATGTAATAAAGAAAGGAAAGAAAAAAAAGATTGGAATAGTCCATTACAAACAAAAGGAAATATCGCCACAAGTAGTAATTCTATTCCAACCGTGGTTGGAGAGAGAAAGACAGGAAGACATAGTGCGCAGAAAGATACTAATCTTTTAAATTTTGTTTTTATTTTTATTTTGCAATATAATTAGCTTTGTAAACTCACTTTTCCCTGATTCAACCAATCTAACACGAGCTCAATGGACGACTCAACGGGTCAGATTTTTTTTTTCTCGTAGGTTCATAAATTGATGCAAGAAATCAAGACATCAAGACGCCTTTAATTTTCTATGCATGGACATAAAAACTTTTTTTTTTTTTTTTCTTTTTTTTTTTTTTTTTTTTTACACGGGTGAAACTCAAGAAACGGTAGATAAAAAAAATGGATAGTCTTAGTTTCATAAACAAACTAGCAGAGGCATCCGGCGTTGTCCAGGAATTAAATTGGTTCTTATATATTAGGAAACGAAAGCAAAAGATGGAGTACAAAAAATTTGTTATTTTAAATATTTAAAAGTGCAAAAGCTAAAAACATGTTTGATTTCCAACTTTTCAACCGATGTAATCTCCAGCCTTCTTCAGGTGCATCCACATGGATATGCAGCTTTACAAGTCAAGAGCAGTAGTTCTAAGTGACAGTCTTCTGGAGGGTGAAGGTTCAATCCTTACTACAGGCGATAAGAATAACAAAAGAAGATTACGGCGACCGAACTGTCGTTAGAGAGAGAGAGTGAAATAGAGTGAGAGAGAGAGTGAAATAGAGTGAGAGAGAGAGTGAAATAGAGTGAGAGAGAGAGTGAAATAGAGTGAGAGAGAGAGTGAAATAGAGTGAGAGAGAGAGAGTGAAATAGAGTGAGAGAGAGAGAGTGAAATAGAGTGAGAGAGAGAGAGTGAAATAGAGTGAGAGAGAGAGAGTGAAATAGAGTGAGAGAGAGAGAGTGAAATAGAGTGAGAGAGAGAGAGTGAAATAGAGTGAGAGAGAGAGAGTGAAATAGAGTGAGAGAGAGAGAGTGAAATAGAGTGAGAGAGAGAGTGAAATAGAGTGAGAGAGAGAGTGAAATAGAGTGAGAGAGAGAGTGAAATAGAGTGAAAGAGAGAGTGAAATAGAGTGAAAGAGAGAGTGAAATAGAGTGAAAGAGAGAGTGAAATAGAGTGAAAGAGAGAGTGAAATAGAGTGAAAGAGAGAGTGAAAGAGAGAAAGAGAGAGTGAAATAGAGTGAAAGAGCAAGCGGACATGTGGGTATTCAGATGTCCATTTGCTAGAGAATGAGCCCAACTCACAGGGAGAGTATTGGCATGTCAGAGAAAGAGAGTGAGTGGTGCATCCTCAGAGAGACTGCACTAAAAAAAAAAAGTGTGTTTAGAATGAGGGGGGGGCATACAAAACGGAGAGGATGCGTACCTATCAGAAAGAAGGAGCACATAGACTCTTGCTGATGTGTGTGTGTGTGTGCGTGTGCGCGCACATCACAAAGAGAGAGCATGGCTTGTTGCCCGCATCAGAGAGAGAGAGAGGGGGGGGGGGAGCATGAGATTGGAATGGATAGATCCAAAGAATATAGACTAAGTTATGTCAGCTATCTGTGGAACAGTGACTTATTTGATATGAGATGAGATATTCCATCCATTTTGGCAACACAAAGCGCCTCTTCTTCAGTTATTTTTTAGAGATTATACATTTCTTTTCAGTAACCTCCCCCTTTAGCCCCCTAACAATATGTCATAAGCAACATGATATCTCAAACGCCACTTCCTCCTTCTCCTCCTCCACCACCACCACACAGTGGCCTTGAATATGTCCGGCATACTTGACATTGTTTATCCCCCCCCTTCCTTTTCACCTCGTAATTAAAAAAATAAAAATAATCAAATGGAAAATACTTCTTTTTCAAAAAAATAAAATGGAGCTTCACAAATCTTTGTTTCTGCTCTTCTAAATCAGGTTCATCAAGTGAAGGTCACGCCAGAAAAAAAAATGCTATGATAAGAAAATGACTTTATTTTAAGGGTTTTGATGAAACATCGAAATTAAAACCTTTTTTATTACAGACATGCAAGAAGTAAATAGACACCCCCCACAATAATAATTCATAGATGGTTAAAGTTTCTGCTTCCTTTGTCGATGGCCACCACTCGAAGCCGTACAAAGCAGTAGTAAAAGTTTGAAAGATTGCTAATTTATACGAATTGACATTTTTTGTGTTTCAGATATCAAAATATCATATATTACTTTTCTTTTTTTTTTTTAATGGAAATCGCTCCAGACAAGGCATGAAGCCACTTGATGTAAGGAGCTAAAAAAAAAAAAAAAAAAAACCAAAAAAAACTACTAGTTCAAGGTCAAAAACTAACCAACGATAAGTGTTAGATGGATAAATTTCTGACCCAGGAAACAGCCATTTTCCCCCCTTTGTCAGAAACATCGCTCATGCAATGTGAGGACTAAAGAACAAAATAAGGGAAGTGAGTTATGAGTCTGTCGAAAGTAAACTCACCAGTCACTTTCTACTCTTCTTTTTAAGTATGACATGGACCAAATAGGCATTATAATTCTGTTTCAGAGGAGCCATATTATCGGGTTGACTGAAGGTGAACTTCATGTCAAATTGCCGCAAACTTGAGGATTCAATATTCCACTGTTAACGGAGTGATTGTCCAATTCATCAGAGATGGAAATAAATCAATATCATCTTGCTTAGGTCGATCAGGACCCACCAATGAAAGCAATCTTTATTATTCATGATAATAATGATGTCTATTTACTTCTTGCATGTCTGTGTATAACAAAAGAAAATCTGTGGGTTTACAAATTCGGCACTTTTTCGTAATGTTCAACCACCCGTTTTTCTCAACTTTTTTTAATTTTTTCTGCGTACAATTTCCTGTCATGTCGCTAGAAAATTCCGTGTTTTGGGGAAATTTTTTTTCAAATATTTTATATTTTAAGAGGGGGGATCAGTTTCCAATATAAATTTAACGTAAACTGATCACCCACTTTTTGACCATGTTTGTTCGTTGTTTGTTCATCCATTTTTTTCACCTTTTTTACTGAGAATTCCGGGTTTGGAAATTTTGGGAAAAATTTGTGATGGTCATAAAGTGGGGGTCAGTTTACGTTAAATTTATATATCAAACTGATCCCCCATCCTAAAATCAAAAATATTTGAAAAAGTTTAAACTCAACTAACTGATTCCGACAAAAAAAAAAAAAAATTCCTACTTCAACTCTGCATCAAAGATGAGTGAGTCAGCTGGAAACCAAAAATCTAACTCCGGAGTTGGGTTTTAAAAATAACCCGACTCCAACGAAAATTCCCAACCCTGACTCAACGACTCCCGACCTCTGATGAAAAGTCGGATGATTCAAGTAGTTTCATTGAATCGTACGCATAAATACATTTCGCTCTCGCTGTTCTTGAATCCAATGGACTCATGCCAACCCCACCTACCACCACCACCACCACCAATGACTCAAAAGTTGCCAAATTATAGTTTAGGTAATCAATTAGCCACAAAGCACGCTGCTTGCCAAGACAGTTGACATGAAATCAAAATAAAGAAAGAAAAGAAAAAAGAAAGAAAAATGTAAGTAGTCAGGAGTCTTATGGCCAAATCACGTTGAAACACTAATTCATCAAATCACTAAAGTAAAGCAATGTTGAGCCTAGTTAGTATTTAGATGGGTGACGACGTGAGAAGTAAATACTCAACGCCTAGGTATAGTAATGGGTACCAGCTTAGCTGGAAGTAAAACCGACAACAGACTGTGTCACAAATGTGGTACAAGTCATCTGTCCCATGTAATCAAGGATAAACATAGGTTCTTTTTCGTATGAGGATTTGAAGAGGAGCTTTACTTAAAAAATAACATAAGTGAAAATCTGCTATATAAAAGGTCAAGATATATATATATATATAGTTTGAAAAGTCACACATTGAAAACGTTGTTGGAATGGCAATAATAAGAATATTTTTTAAAAATATTTTGAAAACCTGGACAATGCAAATTATTTGTTTTTTAAAATAAATTATTTATTAAAAAAAATTTTTTTTTTTTTTTAAACTTGAGTACTTTCGATGATAAACATCTTTGTCAGAAGTATAAGCATATTTTTTCTTCTCTTCTTTTTTCGTATAATCCTACCCGACTGAGACATATTTATCGCAGTCAAGTTGAAATTTGTCTTGATGTTATCGACGATAAATGTTGATATGCCGCTGTGTGTAGCACGCGGTTACGTGAATAAGGTAGTTTGAAAAGTCACACATTGAAAACGTTGCTGGAATAGCAATAATAAGGAGAATATTTTTTTTTAAATATTTTGAAAACCTAGACAACGCAAATTATTTGTTTTTTTAAAATAAATTATTTATTTACTTATATATATATATATATATATATATATATATATAATATTTTTATAAATAAATATTAATTATTTATTACCTACAGACATCGATGTTTCATGCTTACACAATCTTCAGTGCAGGAAGTTAATTCTCTACGGTCGGCGGGCGCGAACTCCGATCACAAATCACCACTGATTCACAGTCAAGAGTCTTACCTGTCGGCCACCGCAAATTAGCTTGGAAGTTAGGAGAAATTTAACTTTGTAAATGCCAAGTCGGCAGTTATTTACAACGAGCAGCGAATAGTGATCAACAACAACAACAAACTGTGTTGGATCTCGCAATGAAGCTAGTAGTACTGCTTGTTATCAAACTATCTCAGAGTGCCCGGCCTTAGTAAAGGGGGCTATATAATATATATATATATATATATATATATATATATATATATACAGGGTGGGCAAAAATAAGGGTCCTATTTTTTTAAATTCATAACTTTTTTATTTATTGATTTTTAAAAAATTTTTTTTTTAGAATAAGTAAAGGACCCCTTCCGAAGCAAGCATGAGCCGTATTAGCCCTAAGGAACGTACCCTCATTTAGAAAACATTATTTTTGCTTAAAAAACTCAAAACAGTGTAAAAAACAATACTTTAGTTTTTGTAAGTTTTAAGAAGTGTTTTTCGGCTAAAATTTGTTTTGTTTATTTCAAAAAATCTCGGATTGGTCAGTCTACACACACATAAAGTTTGGTGAGTTTAACTTTTATTTTGTGGAGGTTATTCAAATTCGAGTTATTC
This sequence comes from Sepiola atlantica, assembly GCA_963556195.1. Classification (NCBI taxonomy): domain Eukaryota; kingdom Metazoa; phylum Mollusca; class Cephalopoda; order Sepiida; family Sepiolidae; genus Sepiola; species Sepiola atlantica. Next base: position 4,267,182 of record OY744538.1, on the reverse strand, counting down.
AAATTTAAAGATAGGACCCTTATTTTGGCCCACCCTGTATATATATATTATATTTTGGTTGTGTAGTGAAATTCAAGTGTTTTTAGCTCAGTGGATGTTACACTTTCTTGATCCAATAATTCTAATATGTGATTCTGGAGCAATTATAAATTGATTTCATTTCTGACTAGGTTAAAAAAATTGTATGAAGCAAGGGGTTTTATTCACAATTTTCTATTTTACTTCTAAAAAACAAAAAACTTTTCCTTATTTGGATAAGATATTGCTTAATGGCACATCAACCCTTTTCGGGTCATTTCATGCCATGAATGTGGAAGGAAATATCCTTCATTTGAGTCTTAAGTCAGTGGGTCATTTATAGTCATTAGTTAAGAACTTTGGTATTTTGAATTGTTGTCATTTTGGTGAAGGTTTTTATGCTTCAAGTTCTTTATATCTTCAAATGTTTAATCATGGTTTTTTTGTTTGGTTGTTTTACGAAATATCAACCCTTTTCGGGTTATTTAATGCTGAATTCGATCATTTTGGTGAAGGTTTATATGCTTCAAGTTCTTTATATGTTTAAGTATTTATTCATGGTGTTTGGTTGAGTGAAATGGGGGGGGGGAGAAGAAGGAAAAAAACAATAAAACATCAATGTTTGGTGCATTTTGAGTCAGGAAGTCAATAACTTTAGACAGCCTGATCTGGTAGCGCCAGTAGGTTCTATTTGACCCATAGATGGGACTACCACTCCGGACCGGAGTGGAGTGGACTTGGGAGCAATGGCAACTAACGGGCAACTCCACATTCCCCACAGCTCCCAAATGGAGGCCTCACCACTGGATGTCTTTTAAGGTCATACCCAGGACCTTTCCTTATTTGAATTAACCTTTGTACTTTGAATACTTATTTCCATGCTTGGGAGGTGTGAGTTTTTGTAATCTCTGATCGATATGTATGGCTAGGGTCAGGGTTAGATATGTATGGTTACTGCTTAAAAAGGATTCATTTTTATATTATGTTAAATGCTAAAATATTCCTTGATTCTCGGATTGAGTTATGTTTGGAAAAAAAAAAAATTCCATTTTAATTGTTCTGATTAGCCGTAATTTGCAATTAACTCATCAAGTAATCCATCTCTTACCAAGTTGCTATCACTTTCATCGCCTCACACTGTATTTTCGCTTTTATTTTATACGCTGTCTATCACTCTCGTTTCTGTCACTCAAAGATAATCGCTGAAAGATAATCGCTTTCCCCCCCCCCCCCCGTCGTCATTTCTTTTAACCCTCCTCTAATTCTATATTGACAAAAACGACAGCAATCAGAATAGTAATACTATTTAACCCATAGTAAGTGAAACCGATTTGGGATTTTTTTTTGTTTTTACCTTTAAACTCACTTTTTCCTGATTCAAACAATCTAACCAGAGCTCAATGGATGACCCAACAGGTCACAGATTCAGCATTTTTGCTACTTTCATTATTGACAACACATCGACATTACCTTACATTTATTCATGAATATCAGACTTTTGTAGTTACAGATGGCCTAAACAACCTATAATTTTTCTCCATCTCTCCCAAAGACTAGCCAAGTTTAATAATGCTACACCAGCAGTGATATAAGTGATATTAAGACATGCATTCAATAAAAACAAAAATCGTTTTCAATGTATCGAGAAGAAGCCAGCAGCATAAGGAACAAAATTAAAAAGATGATAAGATATTGGAAAGTATACGCACATATTGTCTCCGTTGGTTTAATATTATTATACTGGCTAGTGTTCAGGAAAGTGGATAAACATACTAGGGCCTTCTTAACTAAAAGTCTGATTTTTTCAGAGTGTTTGGGAGTTTCGGCATCCAATAAAAACTAATGTTCAATCAAACATCAGTTGAGATTAGCTACATTCATCAATCTGTTTGGTTGAGAACAGCTGGCACATCCTTAGTCCAGATCTTGGCCCCCTTTGATTTCCTCTCTTTTGCATCCACCCCTCAAAGAACTTTTGTGTAGAACAAAGTTTTCAAGAGATGATAAAGTGAAGAGCACTACGTATAGCATAATCATGTTGATACACCGGTCAAGCGACAATCAGCCTGGTCAGTACCAGATGGGTGACCATTTCGGAATACCAGACACTGTATGTGAGAAGACGGTAACACCTTCTTGAAAGAAAAAAAGAAAAAACTAACATTGTTAAAATTATCTTCCCTGAGCGGGACTGTCTGTGTATTTTATATTCCCTAGAAACTTCCTCCATTAGAAGCCGGCTGAATCTGTCAGGGGTGCATCATGTCGTACCAAAGGGAAAATTTGTTTTGAAAAAAAAAAAAAAAAAAAAAAAAAAAAAAAAAAATGGAGATTATATTGAAAAATATAAAAATAAAACAAACATTCCCCCTCTCCCTTCTGGGTAAAGAGAATAAGCGTTGTAGAATTGTTGGATGGAACTCTGGAAAATCGTTTTGGCCATACAAGAAACTTTATCCCATTTCATTGCATTATTCAGACTTAGCAATGATGGAATATGCCTGTCGACCGTTTCTCGCAGAAGTATTTCTCACCTTTTCGTGATTTGTTTCGGCTGCTGCTTTAACATTTCAAGTATTATTTATTGGCCAGGAAAGCCGGAATATAAATAATAATAATAATAATAATAAATAAAAAACAATAAATAAAATAAAATAAAAAATTTTTTTTTTTAAATGGTACCAGCCTAGGCTGACAGCACACAAAATATTTGCATAGGGTCAAGTGAGAAGATCGAGGAGGGACAGCACAAACCAGACCTCCACTGGAAGTGCAGAGGGAGCTGGGACCTTGGAGAGGCTTATTGCCACCCAAATCCCAGAGAAGACCAATGTTCCTTATCAGCGAGAAATCAATGGTAAGCATCTTCGCCTCCGCCCTTGAGGCTAGCATTCACAAATATCCGGGGACTTACAACCAATATCAATAACGTAGAAACCTTTCTCCTAGTAAACTCCCCAGATATCCTAGCACTAAGTGAAACAAACCTACAATCCTCAATCTCACACCATTTTGGCATGAATGAATACCTCCCACTCTACCGTAAAGACTGACAAACATATGCATGAGGTAGGAGTTTATGTTCGGAACACCCTCCCCTTGACTAGAGAACATAAGCTAGAATCAGATGACCAAGCCTACATGTGCTTTAGATTAACCTTACAGCACAGCATTAGTTACTTATATTTCTTATACCGTTCTCCTTCGCCCTAGGACTATGATTTAACCCTGTCTCTGAAAACATATATACAGCACTCCCACTTGACTCGAGTGGCCAAATACATAGATTTGGGGATTTTAATGCACATCAACGTTACTGACTTGGATTCTCCAGCTATACAGACGCAGCTGGTAACTCCACGTATAGTTTTTCCACAGTGCACTCCCTCTCAGACTGTCACTTTCCCAACCTGCCTCCCTGATTGTGTGGACCAGCAAGCATCACTTCTTGACCTCACTGCCCGAGGCTTGTGTAACGAATGCTCATAGCCCGCTCAGAAACGCTGATCACCTTGTGGTAATGATTGATATAACCATAAAATCTCGTATCGAAGCTGAAGAGCCGTTGCTCAAAACAACGAGATACTACATTCCATCAGAGATCACATCAGAGACATCCCATGGAGTGAAACTTTATCTCCCTTCTGATCAGTGTGCAAATGCGGTAACCAAATAGGTCAAAGCAGACATTGTCCCTATGCGAAAATTCTACAGCACGCCCCACTCTCCACAATGGTTCACCTCGAAATGTGCAGTTGCTATTGCTCAGAAGCAGCAAGCATTCCGACAATAAGTAAACTACATAAGTCAAGTCAACTACATAAGCCATAAGTCAACTACAAATAGACAGAAATTTATAGAGTCAAGAAAAAATTGTAAAACTGTGATAGCTGAAGCAAAGAGACGGTATACAGAGATGGACAGAAAATGCATTCAGACGCAGAAACTCGTGATTTCTGGAAAATCTTCAATAGTGTGGTGAACAATGAGCAAACCACAATGATAAGGCTGAACTACTTACCCAGCGTTTCGCCTTAAACTTCACTGTGGACTCAGCAAACCACCCATTGCAAACTGAAACCACACTTGATGACCTGGTCATCACCTCATCTCAAGTCCGGGACGTCAAATGCATTGCTGAATCTTGCTTCCCTGATAACTGGAAAATTGCCTCTGTGGTACCAGTCTTCAAGAATTCTGGAGATAGAACTGACCCCCTGAATTATCATCCCTCAATCTACTCCTGCTCTTCGCTAAAATCTTTGAATCCTTAATACATCTAGCGATAGTCTGGTACCTCGTTAATGCTAAACTTCTTTCTGACCATCAGTATGGATTTAGGCAAGCCAGGTCTAATGCGAATATCCTAACAGTCATCTCTAAACGCATATACCATTCATGAGACAAGGCAGGTGAAGCTAGGGCGGTAGCGTTTGATATATCCAAAGCCTTTGACAAGGTATGGCATAAAAGACTTCTCATAAAAATATTTAATATAATTAAATCCTTACTAACCAAAAGAAAGATCCAGGTTGTCCTCGATGTCCATTCATCCAAACATGACATAAATCCAGGTGTACCCCAGGGATTGATCCTTGGACCTTTGTGTTCCCGATTTTCAAAAATGACCTTGTGCCTGAGATGGATATATTTTTTGACGACACCACACTCTACTCTAGTCATGTGGAAAAAACGGATGCGCACATATCCGAGGGAATGGCTGAATCCTTAGAAAGTGATCTCCAGTGGAATGGGGTCATAAATGGATAGTAACATTTAATGCAGCCAAGACAAAGCTCCTTTCCTTTAATAACTACAAGACACCTCTTAAACCACCGATTGCCATGGCAAATAACAACCTATCTCAGAGTCCAACGTTCAAACTCCTCGGCCTAACCTTCACAGGTAACATGAATTGGAACAAACACACAGAAGAAATTGCCAAGGATTCTACAAAGAAAGTGGCTCCCTCTACCATGCTAGAAAACTTCTCACACCTGACATTATCCTATATCTCTACAAAGCCACCATCCGCGGAGTATTGTTGCCACATCTGGGCTGGTGCATCATCCACTAGTCTCTCCCTTTTAGACAAGGTCCAAAAAAAGAGTCGCTAATCTAATAGGTCTCTCACTGTCCACTAAGCTTCAACCCCTGTCCCATCGCCGCAATGTTGCATTCTGGTGCTTGTTTTACAGGTACTTCAATGGGATGTGCTTCAATGAACTTGCTGCTCTGGTGGCCCTCTCAACGTAAATACACTCGACCGACCCGACAATCAGCTAAATCCCATCCTTTCACTGTGGAGGTCCCTAGATGCTGGAGAGCCTTCTACTCCAATAGCTTCTTTCCTCGAGCTGCCGGCGTTTGGAACTCCCTCCATGCTCCCTGTTTTCCCTGACTGTATTGATATGCAGAAATTTAAAACTAATGTGAACCAGCATTTCGCTGCACAGCTCCCAATTTAGGATGACCCCCCAAAACTTTCACCCTAATTCTCAGTGGCCCCTTACTTCTACAGTGGCAACTTGCCTTGTTTGCGGTGAACCAAGTTAAAAAAAAAATTTTTTAATTCTTGGAAACCTAAAAGGAAGGCCAGTTATTAATTACTAATCACCTGAGGTGCCCCTACCGGGGAATGCTGACGGGACTGCCCAGCCCTTTTTATAGACCAGAGCTGTGAAATATGGAAGATTCTTTTCAATGATGTCCGAGCAAATTTTGGATCCCATTTTTTGTTAAGGTCATGTATATTTATCGTACAACAAAATTTTCTTACAATTTGAACTCGGCTAATAATCATATCATCAAAGAAAGACCACTGAAGAGAAGAATCTAAAACCCAAGGAAAGAAAAAAAAATTCGACCAAGGTAGGTAACTTTACTGGAACAAACAAAACCCCTATTAGCCTCTTCAGGATTTCAGTGCTCTCTGTACCCTTCCAGTTTTGGATTATGACGATCTCTCTCCCAGGTCTTTCAAACTCTTCACAACATTTTCTGAGGTACCAACCGATGTTGATGCATTCCCAACCTGGCTGTCTCGGCCCCCTTATTAGTACTAGTAATAGTAGTATCCTTATTATTATTAGTAGTAGTATCATTATTATTAGTATCATTACTACTATTAGTATCATTACTATTAGTATCATTATTATTATTAGTATCATTACTATTAGTATCATTACTATTATTAGTATCATTACTATTAGTATCATTACTATTATTAGTATCATTACTATTAGTATCATTACTATTATTAGTATCATTATTAGTATCATTACTATTATTAGTATCATTATTATTATTAGTATCATTACTATTATTAGTATCATTACTATTATTAGTATCATTATTAGTATCATTACTATTATTAGTATCATTACTATTAGTATCATTACTATTATTAGTATCATTACTATTATTAGTATCATTACTATTATTAGTATCATTATTATTATTAGTATCATTACTATTATTAGTATCATTACTATTATTAGTATCATTACTAGTATCATTACTATTAGTATCATTACTATTATTAGTATCATTATTAGTATCATTACTATTATTAGTATCATTACTATTATTAGTATCATTACTATTATTAGTATCATTACTATTAGTATCATTACTATTATTAGTATCATTACTATTAGTATCATTACTATTATTAGTATCATTATTAGTAGTAGTAGTATCATTATTATTATCATTATTATTTATATTATTATTATTATTATCATTATTATTTATATTTAAAGAAATTATTATATAGATTATCTGTCGTGTTTAGTTTTGTTTTTTTATTTAATGTAACATCTCTCAAACTCGAAACCGAGCAGAAGGAAATTAAGTGCTGAACCCCCCTCCCCCCGGATTGAATAAGGAATCCTATGTCCCCCTGCGCCCGTAACACCATATTACTTTTTTTTTTATTGTTATTTTTATTTATAGTCTTTACCCCCTCAAAGCACACCCAGCGTTTCCCCAAGAATTAAGGTATTTGAAGTTTTAAGGGTTTTTTTTTTGCTACACAGCCCCTCTAGGACATGTAGAGATTCAAGACCACTTCCATTGTCTTCCTCGGGAAATTTTATACTTGATTTAAATTTCATCATAATAGGATATATTTGAACTTTTAAGGGATGTTCTGTTCCCAGAGCTCCCTTAGGCGGAGGACACTTAGAGATTCGGGATCATTTCTATGGTTTTCCATGGTAGATTCTCTAATCTTTTTTTCTATTGCGAACACACGCACATAATGTGTGTGTGTGTATGTGTGTGATACAAAGATACACATTATCTTAATGGCTTCACTGTCTGTTTAGATGGATTTTTTGGTCCCCCGATTTATAAAATCGGGGGACTTATGTTTTGAGGCATGTCCGTCCGGATTTTTCTCTGCAACCATCCATTGAATTTCTCTGAAATTTTGCATGAAGTTGTAACTTTGGTCAGGTTAGAGAGTGACATTCTCCGATTTTTGAAAAAAAAATCTGGTTAGCCCCCCCCCCCTCCCAGGGGGTCAAAAGGCCCCGAAATGGCAAAAAATGACACTTTTTGCCCCCATAACTTTTCATCCATCCATTCAATTTCTCTGAAACTTGGCCAAAATATGGAGGCAATTGTTCTGGATATAAAATGAGCATCCTTGACCTCAGAAAAATTCTTGTTCGCGCCCCCAGGGGGTCAAAGGGGGGTCAAAAATGCCACAAATTGCCTAAATTTATTGCATTTTACACTCGCCACATCGAGTCACATACAGAGGGGGACCACGCACGCGCGGCTTGTTATTTCTGAGTCTACACAAATTATGTACGTCTATTATTAATTGATTCTCTTAGCGTGATTATTTGCAGTCCCAAGGTGCACTCGTACAATTAAAACACGCGCCGCATACACGATAATAGATGAACAACTGTCCGTTTCTATAATTGAGCCCCTGAGACACCTGTTCATTAGTCAAATAGTTAAAATTGGTTGACCTTGCGCGAGGGGAGGGGCGGGGGCTCCCCCTCTCCTCCCCTCCACTGTCTGGCTAAACACACATCCCCTCTCATTACTAACCAACGACTCATTCATTGTGAGACAAACAGATAAAAATAAAGAAATCATCTCGATGTGTCGAATATATTACAGGTGCGAGATAAAAGACTTGAAATAGACATTGCGTTTCTATTTTAAACATTTATTTTCAATGGACATCATCGTCTGCTTTTTCCAGGAGTTTCCCGATTTAACCTTGAAGATAGCTGAAATGAGTTGGAAGATTTGAATCGGTTATGAATGATCATTTTTTGTTTTTAAGTCTGTCACACTTGAGTTTGGAATAACATGTTTGTCGGTCTGTCACGCTTACGGTTAAAATGTCATTTTCATCAGGTCTGTCACGCTTAAGGTTAAAATGTAATTTTCATCAGGTCTGTCACGCTTAAGGCTGATTTCGGCTGTGATTACCTTTTCTGATTCAGGAATAATCTGGGGATGGTTCTGATTGACATTATCTTTGAGATAACCCCACAAATAAAAATCATAGCGGGCTATATTCCGGTGAGAGTGAAGCCCATTCAGAATCACCTCCTCATATCATTGAATGGGGATAAAACAAAGACTGTTGGACATTCGTGAATGAAACTTGGTGGACAAGTCAAGCATGTGTACGTTTAGATATTCGTGAGCAAAAATGCAATTCGGACGGGGGGGGCACTGGTTGTACTCGTTGCATGTAAATAATCATTAATTCAAACTTTTGGTGAATTTTCAGCAAAAATTAAAGAAAAGAAAAAATCTAAGTTGCAAAGAATTGCCATATTTTACCATTTTGTGGCATTTTAGTTTTCTCAAATTAATCTGGATTGGTCAGTCAGTATTCGTGCAAAATTGTGTGAAAAACTTGAAATTTTTTTTTTTTTTGTTCAATCAAATAAGATTTTATTAAATACATATGATATAAGGTTGTTTACTCACGTACAATTATTCCATGAAGAGAAAAAAAAAAAACAAACAATAAAGCTTGAAACAATTGTCAGAGAAAGAAAGAGAGAGTCAACAGATGACGATTAGAACAGAAGTGACGCCACCGTTACTGACATAGCGTTGCCACGAACGATAGCCAGGGAGATGCGTTGGAACAACCAGGCTGACTCACAGGGCTCGTGCCTAGACGTTGAAATCCTCCGTCAAATATCCTGAAAAATTTAACAGTCTCGGGGCCAAGCACACCCAACGTTTCCACTGAAATTGGTTGGAAAACGAAACGGTCAGTGAGCGAGCTGTATTTTCCGCGATTCCTTGTTTCGGCGAGCAGAGCCACCATGCCGGGCTTCACCACAGATTCCGCATTCCTTGCTGGTGAAAAGGAGTCAGAACAAGTGGGGTCCCAGATCAGCGGCTTTCCGGCTCAGAAAGCAAACACAGTCATCCCGTCAGGTCTGCGACCGTCGCCCCTGTCCAGGCCGACTGGTTCAAGGACTGATGCAAAACCTGCCGAGTCGAGACCTCGCCTGACTACGTCGTTAAGGGCAGAGTGGCGAGGCAGGCGGCTGGCACTAAATCGACAAGAGAGAGGATGCAGGGCAAACTCGTCAACGACCTGCCCACAGTGACACCGGTGTGGGTGGCACAAACGGAGTCCCAGCCGTTGTGAGACGGTGATCCGGATAGTGTCATTGTCCAAGAGGGTTCAAAGTGTCGCCGAAGGGATGGCATTGAGCCAAGCACCGCTGTAAGGTGAAACCGACGCTCTCATTGAACTATTGAAATTGTGTGAAAAACTATTAAAATTGTGTGAAAAACTATTAAAATTGTGTGAAAAACTATTGAACTGATTTTGAGAAAATAAAAAGACTAACAGACTTAGGGACTAAAGGAACGACAGACTGAGAGAACGACAGACCGAGAGAACGACAGACCGAGAGAACGACAGACTGAGAGAACGACAGACTGAGAGAACGACAGACTAACGAATGCCAGAATGACGAAATAAGGGAATAACCAGACAGTGATAAACCATAATTCCAATTAACATCAGAGACGAAAAGCACACAATTTAAATAATAGATACATAACCTGTCAATCATGGTTTAAGTTACAAACTGTATGGATCATTGTTCCTATTCTTTTTTTATTTAATAATTTTTTTTTAATCCTAGTTAACCCCAAACAAGGCAGGACGCCACTGTAGACGTAAGGGGCTACTGAGAATTAGAATTAGGGAGTAAGTTTTGTAGGTCATCCTAAGTTGTGTGTTGTGCAGCGAGATGTCTGTTTACATTAGTTTTAAATTTCTGCATGTCAGTAGAGTCGGGGAAACAGGGAGAAAGGAGGGAGTTTTAGAGGCCGGCAGCACGAGGAAAGAAACTATTGGAGTAGAAGGTTCTCCGGCATCTGGGGACCTCCACAGTGAATGGATGGGATTTAGCTGATTGTCGGGTTCGTCTAGTGTATTTACGTCGAGGGGTCACCAGGGCAGCAAGTTCATCGGAGCACATTCCATTGAAGTATTTGTAAAACAAGCACAAGGATGCAACATTGCGGCGATGGGACAGGGGCTGGAGCTTGGTGGATAGTGAAGGACCTATCAAGTTAGCAACTCTTTTTTGGACCTTGTATAAGAGGGAGAGACTAGCGGATGATGCACCAGCCCAAATGGGGCAACAATACTCCATGCATGGGCGGATGGTGGCTTTGTAGAGATATAGGATAATGTCAGGTGTGAGAAGTTTACTAGCTCGGTAGAGGGAGCCCACTTTCTTTGCAGCAGCCTTGTCAATGTTTTCAATGTATTTGTTCTAATGCATGTTATCTGTGGATGTTAGGCCAAGGAGTTTGAATGTTGAACTCTCAGGTAAGGTGTTATTTGCCGTGGCAATCGGTGGTTGGAGAGGTTTCTTGTAGTTATTGAAGGAAAGGAGTTTTGTCTTAGCAGCATTAAATGTTACAAAGTATTTATGACCCCATTCCACTACAGACTGGAGGTCACTTTCTAAGGATTCAGCCATTGCCTCGGATATGTGTGCATCCATTTTACCCACATGATGAGAGTAGAGCGTGGTGTCGTCAGCAAATATACCCATCTCAGACTCAATGTCATCAGAGAGGTCATTTATGAAAATCAGGAATAGTAGAGGTTCAAGGATTCATCCCTGGGGTACACCAGCATTTATGTCATGTAGCTTAGATGAACAGGTATCGAGGACAACCTGGATTTTTTTTTTCTGGTTAGAAAGGATCTAATTATATTAAATATTCGTCCAGTAATACCATATGAGTGAATTTTTATGAGAAGACTTTTATGCCAGACCTTGTCAAAGATTTTGGATATATCAAGTACTACCGCCCTAGCTTCACCTGCCTTGCCCAGTGTATGATATATGCGTTCAGAGATGACCGTTAGGATATTCGCATTAGACCTTGCTCGCCTAAATCCATATTGATGGTCAGAAAGAAGTTTAGCAGTAACGAGGTGACAGACTATCGCTAGATTGATTAATGATTCAAAGATTTTAGTGAAGAGCAGGAGTAGATTGAGGGGCGATAATTCAGGGGGTCAGTTCTATCTCCAGAATTCTTGACAGTCAGAAAAAAGTTTAGACATGAAATGCTCTATAATTTGTGTATATTATGACATTTAATTAGGGGTAGGACGTAATGGGTAAAAATTTCATTAGGGGTGGGACGTAATGGGTGAAAATTTCATTAGGGGTGGGACGTAATGGGTGAAAATTTCATTAGAGGTGGGACGTAATGGGTGAAAATTTCATTAGGGGTGGGACGTAATGGGTGAAAATTTCATTAGGGGTGGGACGTAATGGGTGAAAATTTCATTAGGGGTGGGACGTAATGGGTGAAAATTTCATTAGGGGTGGGACGTAATGGGTGAAAATTTCAGATTCATGCGAGTAGTATTTTTTGGTGTTCATTTATACAGAAATAACACTAAACAATCAAACATTTTGAACATTTTGCAAAATTCAGAAGGTGCAGGCCAACAATAGCCGTTAGGGCTCCACGGGACTTAAAATCCATCATTTTTCGGTGAAAAAGTGGTTTCATGTGACATTGCAGGTCTTAAAACACCCTCAAAAGCTATGAATGGATATAGATGGTTAAATCTGATATAGTACTTTAATTTAGGACAATTATCAGGCTGTGAAAGGGTTTTCATGAATGTAAAATAGCCAAAAACTAGTGGCCTGCACCTTCTGAATTTTGCAAAATGTTTGATTGTTTAGTGTTATTTATGTATAAATGAACACAAAAAAATACTACTCGCATGAATCTGAAATGTTCACCCATTACGTCCCACCCCTAATTTAATAACCTAAGCGAGGATTGGGAATTCCCAGCAAGATGGTTGCTCTCCTGGTGATTCATTTCATTTGTATTTGAAGACAACTTTTATAACATACCGATTTCAGTAAGCCTATTTCATAACGAAGCAGGGTCATTTTTTGTAAAACCATTCGGACGATGTCTGTATCGAAACGGAGTGGAAAGCCAAAGATAATGTTGGGTGTGTCATAGTTTTTTTGTTCTCTTCGAAATTCAGTGTTAAAGAGGCGTCCGCACTTTAATAGAGGCAGTTAACTTATTTCTTGAATTTCGACTGACTAAAAAAAAATTTTTAAATAAAAAATCAAAAAATTTTTTTGAATGTTACATGGCAAATAATTGGCAAATGTACCGACACAGGAAATGATCACAATCCTAACACCAAAGCAGGTGGCCAACTCACTAGCACGTTCACATGATCTAACAATACGTTGACAATTGATGGTTATACATTTTGATGAAGCAGAACAAAAAAATCTTTTTAATCTAATATATAAAGTAAAGTTGGTCGGAGGGTGGTTCTGTAGATCAAGTTTATCAAGGCTCAATTTAAATTTCCGTTTTGTTATTAGGACTTGCCATACTATTGACATTGTTCTTATTTCAACAATTATCGATTTGAAATACAATAGCAAAAATATTTCATCCGACCTTTTTTTTTTTTTTTTTTTGATCTTGAAATAAAGAGAAAGAATATAACGAACAAGGGAGAAAGACAAAAGCTCCTGCGCTCGCTCGCTATCTCTATCTATATATCTCTATCTATAGAGAGATATAGATATATAGAGAGAGATATAGATATATATAGAGAGATATAGATATATATATCTATATCTCTCTATATATATCTATATATATCTATATCTCGATCTATATCTCTTTCTCTCTCTCTTTACTATGATTGTGACTATGTATATCAGTTGTAGTTTGTTATTTTTGTTGTTGTGTACTTTGCTTCTATTTTACATATCTCGATATCAAAAGTACATGTAATCCCGGGCAATGCCGAATTGTACTGCTTGTTAAATAAAAAAAAAAACAAAAAAACTATAAAATAGTGCCTCACTATTAAATAGTACCCATCGCACTATACAAGTGTGAACCGGGTTCGTCCCCCCCCCCCCCCCGCCTCGACAGTCTGAAATTGTTACTTTCCTGCACTGATGAGAGCAATAAGCTTGAAACGCTAGCGTCTGTAGGTATTAATAATTTAATATCTATTTATAAATATTATACTAAGCCCCTTTAAGAAATTAAAGTTGATCACTCTCGGGGATGTTAAAAATAAACTGTCAAAAAGCTCTAATGCAAAGTTCCGAATACGTTCGTCGAACACTCTCGACTAGTCTTCTATCTGTGCCCGCTTCTAGGTACATATAGATCTTAATTTCCCTAAATTACGTGACAGTTTCTGTTGGCCGAGTGGATATGGCGACTTCTGGCAGAATCTAGGCTGACTCTGTGAACCAGGTTCGCGCTGACCGATCGTCTGAAATTGTTACTTTCCTGCACTGATGAGAGCAATAAGCTTGAAACGCTAGCGTCTGTAGGTATTAATAATGTAATACTTATTTATAAATATTTATAATATATAGTAGAAATTGGTAGTTTGCTTATATATATATACTACTTTGATATGCCCCTTTTTTTATAATAGACTATTCCAATCTTTCCTTATTACCAGAGAGAGAGAGAGAGAGAGAATAGAATAAGAGAGGGGGTGTCAACATATAGTGAGAGAGGATTAAAGTAATAGAAATAGATTCTTCCCAAATATGATCTGAGGGAAGGATCAGATTCTAATTCTGTCTGATGAGATCTCAGTTTTTAACAGCTGTAGATCGATAACATCGACATGCCAGTGTCGCAGATTTTGTACATGTCTGTATGGATAAAAATAATCATATATATATATATATATATATACACACACACACACACTAGCTTGCCCGGGAGTCTGAATTGTTCTTGTTGTTATTAGAAATTTGTTTATGATTTTGAAAATTAAATCTGATGAATATATTATCGTTTGGTCATTAATTTGTTAATTGAAGCAAAAGTGTTATAAAACTATAACTAAGTTTGTTATGGTAATGTTTCAATCTCTTTGAAATTATTGGGTGCAAACAGCGCCTTAAACTCTCAATCTTTTAATACATGATGATTTGCTAAGAATTCTAAAGTCAAAAATGATTTACTATTTGACAGTTTAAATGCTTCCAAATTCCGAAGAGTCACAAAGTAATTCATTTTTTTTTCAACTAATAACAAAAGATTGACTTGTTTAGGAAGAAACTGAAATGCATTCTGAGGAATTGGATGTTTTAATTGAATGGAATTTTTAAAAATTCGTTTTGAAAAAATTATGTGCAAGTCACATAGAGGCGAGTAACACACACCCAGAAAAAAAACTAAATAATAATAAAAGACTGTAAACGTTTGGTTCTTCTTTTAAAGAATGGATTTTGTTTTAGTCAGAAGAAAATGTAGAAACAAAAAAAATCACATCTAAAACTGCAACTAACCATAATCAGCATCAATCAAACTATCTCTGGCCAGGTCTTTGTTTATCCCTCTTTCTCTCAAGTCCATACTTATCACTTACTCCAATTTTTTCTTTGGCATTCATCTGAACTGAACCTGCTACCTCAACTGTTCTACATCTACTAACCCAAGCACTTTAATCCATTCTTTTAACGTGATCATACCATATAAGTTTCCTGTTCTGCACACATTCCCCTATACTGTCCAGATTTAATCTTTCTCCGAGGTCATCAGATCTAAGCCTGTCCTTAAGACTTACATTACACATCCATTATATTCTCATACCATTTCTCTCCATGCATGTCCTCAACCCTCACTGGTCAGGTTTCACTTCCATACATCATCACATTGCGTACTCATGCCTGATAGACTCTTCCCTTAGTCGACAGTGGTAATGCTCTGCTGGTTAATAAAGGCAGAAGTTTCCAAAACAATTTTGAATAATTATTCTGGCAAATAAGATTATTACAATGGAGACAATTTTAAATGATGACTTAAAAAACTCAAAATGTAAAGGGACAAAATTCCTATTTTCACTTGGGTTGTCTCACATTTGAAAGGTTTTTTTTTTTCGTCTCTTTGTGACTTACACATTTTTTTTTTTTAATTTTAAACTAAAATGACATTACTGATTCCCGGGCTACGCCGGGTAATGTACAACTAATTTAATATAACGAAGCATGCTCGATTATATTCGAATAAATGTGTAATAAAAATGCGAAAAAAAAAACAAAAAAAAAACGGTTAAATTTTGGGTCATTGTAATTTCTCAGATTTTTAAATTAACAAAATAAAATGAAATGAAAAGACAGATAAACATCTTTATCACCATGTGAGACATTTTTCTGGCATGGATCAAAGTGTAGTATTTGCATCCCCCTGTTTTCTTTTTTCTCACAATTAGATCCCACTCCCATTTAGAGATGGAACTGCTTGTTTCCGGTTCTGAACAAACCAGAAAACATTGGGGGTCTAATATTTAGAAAGAGTTGGGAGAGTCTTACTAACCAATTTTGTTTTTTTTTTCCCTTTCCCCACTCTTTATCTTATTCTAATAAATTTCTATTACATAAACATATTTATGAAAAAATAAAAATTTGAAACCAATTGGGGATACTTAAAGTAGGACGGTCCCTAGTGTAAATGCGGTATTGTGGCGACTGAGATGATTCTAGTTAAGAGTAGGATAGACACTTTTATAACTATAGACCAAGGATGACCAACGACACTCATTTTCCCACACTTTTGATGGCCTTGTGCCTAATTTGTATTGAATGTTAATTTTATATTTTATGCAAATAAAAAATTCAAAGTGTAATACCTGTTCTGTCCTCGATCAGAAGAAATCCTGCTAGACTGGGGTAAATTTTTATTTTTGTCGTAATCCAGAGTGCTCCCCTTTTTGGGGGAGCTGGATTTTCCCCACATTAAAAACCGACCTTGTATCTAACTCTGCTCTTGTTGGGGAAGCAAGTTAATACTATGAGTATAAATGCTTAAACTTACGTCAGGAAAGATTGATGGAAAAAAAAAAAAAAAAAAAAAAAAAAAATTTACCCCTTGGGACTTGGACATTAACTTAGCTGGTAGATTGAACCCCACTCACATAAATAGATTCAAATAGGTTTTAACTTAGCAAACACTTTAACCATTATGTCAAACGGGCCGATATGTCCGAGAAAGTATGCATCACCCACCATATTCACTGGCCTTTGCACCAACAGAATCATTCCTTTATGAATTTGCAAAATCATTTAATGGATTTAAGCCTCACTTCAAAAGAGAAATCTAAAATGCGTCGGTTTCCTTTTCCAGTTCAAAACAAAAAAAAAACTCATCGACAGATGGGAAGAATGGGTCACAAAGAAGAATGGGGGCTACATTAACGATTAAATACACCCGATCTTGTGTTTTTTTGTGCTTTTAAAAATCGACAAAATGTTCACTCCAACCCGCTATGTCAACTTACTAGCAGGATTGTGGAAGTCAGGTTTTGAAGAGAGTCAGAGGTTTTGAAGAGAGTCGGAGTCGGAGACAGATTCATAAGAATGCTAAAAGTCAAAGTTAGATTTTTTAATTTCCAAAGAATCAACAGACATTTTAAAGCCTTCCAAAATTCAGACTAAGGGGATGGAGTCGAATATTTTGGAATCCTAGGAGTCAGACCTTATACCTTCCGACTCCTCAACCCTGACTACTACTGCAGTACCTTGTTGAGTTGCAACAGACTGTTCCCGCTGTCATTTAATTCAGTCCAAAGAAAAAAAAAAAAGTAGTTTTTTTTTTTTTTTTATTCTGAGGAAATAATGAATTGTCTTTCGACAAAAAGAGATTAAAAAAAAAAAAAAATATCTCTTCGGTGACTCTTTAAAAGTAAAAAAAATCAGTTAAAGCAGACAAATAAAAGTCATTATGTTAAATACGCAGACCGAGTGTACCGAAAAGGTCATTTGACAGGAGTAGGTGCACTTGACACGGATACGCACCTGGCCAGAAAACAAAAACAAAAAACAACATAACATGGACATTTAATAAGTGTGAGTAGGTAGAAAAAGCAATAATAAACCATTCTGTTAACAATAATAAGTAAAGATTTTTAAATAAGTGTAGTTAAGCCCAATTAATGGGGTCTTAGAATGAAAAAAAATTGGATTACATTTTGGTAATGTTCAATTAGATATTGTTAAATATCCAGGCCGGATGTACCGAAGAGGTCATTTCACAGGAATAGGTGCACTTGACTCGGACATGCACCTGGCCGAAAAAACAAAACAATATAACATGATTGGTTGTCCAAAATAAAATAGTCCTTGGTTTAAGTCAAGCCACTTGGTCTGGAAAAACAAATATAGTGGATTGTCAGAAATAAAATAATTGTTGATTGAAACCACATGCAAAAGTTAGAAGGAAATATATAACGTTCTGAGGGCATGGCTACATTGACAGAAAAGACCCGCAGTGGGCGTTTGCAGGTGGATGCGGGGGTGTCACAAATTGTTATATAATAACCGAAATTGATATTGTCAGTGCATAGATCTTCCTTCATCACTAACTCACACTCCAGGTATTTAATTCCTTCCCACCGCAGGAATATGTGACACAAGGTCGGAAAGTGGGGGAAGAGTCAAGCCAGCGCCTCTAAAGAAGGAGCACTCTGGCCTAGCAAAAATAGTCTGGGCAGCCCCGTCAGCATCCCCCAGTCAGGGCGCCTCAGGCAGTAAGCGATAAACTTACTCCACCCCAAAGAGGGGAGGCAAGGCCTGGGAGGGTGCACCTCCTAGGACAACCCAAGACAGTATACCTCAGCCCGGCTCTGCAGATAAAAGGCCACCAAAATGGTCCAGTTCCTGCCGGACTGATTGTCGAGAACAAATCCTCGACTGGTATTACCCCATCATGATGTCCTCAATCAACCGAAGTCGATGAGAGACTGAACAGGATGGGGTGAGGCCCAACTAACTCACACTCCATCACCGACAATAAAGATATATCATGTCATTCTTTTAAACACAGAAGAAATACAACACTTAACGTAAATTCCCAGAAACAAACACACTAATAATTGTATAGACACAAGTTTATTGGTTTAGTTACTTGTCTTCTTCCTAATTTGTATTTACCAAAGAGACATACACAAGAAAGGAAAAAAAAAATCGATTTCAATAATTGAAACTAAAAATAAAAGTGAACTTTCCCGACCTGACCTTTGGTCACATCTTACTTGTGGGAGTAAGATAAAAACTGGCCTTGTGCCTAACCCCTGGAGAGGAGTAAATCAATACTTCTTTAAACTTAATGACACAGAAAAGCCATTAAACCTTAACGTCCCATTCTACCCGAAACCGCATTGACCCAAAGCGATATTTGTATTGCTACACCACCTGACAATGCATGAAATGATAACCCTTTGTTTAAATCTATTTTTCAATGCGTTTAAAAATTCCCAAATGAAAGCAAAATAACTCTTACCAGTCCTTGTGAGACTTACATCCAGGTACTGATACTTATTTCTGTATTTCATCATTTTCATAACGCTAAGATGTGCGTTAGTTTGAGAAAATAAATTTAATGTAAAATGTTTGCTTTTGACGATAACTTTAAATAATCGGTTCGATGATATTGCTTTTATCCCAAATGACAGCATCATATTAAAGAACAAAGTCTTTCAAATCATGTCATGTTTCATAACAATCTGTCTAGAAGTAAAGGCATTAGAAGTATTTAAATAAATGTAAAAAAAAAAAAAAAAACGTTTTTAGTCATTTATTTTTGTGAATTCCTTACAGGGCCTGTGGCTTTGAACTTAGAAAATATTGAAATTTTTCTAACAAGTAGGATTGAAGCCAAAAAGAAATTATCCAAAAGTTGGTTTTGTAGTATTGTGTCACGCTTACATCAAAAGCTCTGCGCATGTGTGCTGCACCTAGATTTGGAAAAACATTCAAGTCACCTAATTTTCGTCATATTTTCGTCATATTTCCTTTTGGCGCAACGGTTAGAGACGTCGATTTTTGACGTCAGCCCGACTGGTTTATAGTTCGATCCCAACCAACCTCTAAGATTTTTTTTCTACATTGAAGAGGGGGGAGGGAGGGGACAACCGGGAAGACCCATATTAATACGATAGCGTGTGTGTTATTTTGTGTGTCACGCTTACATCAAAAGCAACGACCTTCCAAATCTTTGTATGCTACTCATGAATTGGAGCCAAATTTAATCTAAAGCAGTTCGTGTAATTTCCACGGGTCTCGCTAGTTATTATTATTCCTCTAAAGTTTCTATCCCCCTAGGGTCCGTAGATAAAATAATCGCAATTATAAATCCAGATTTGAACTAAGAGTCAAATACGTCCTAAAATGGAGTACTGCTGCCACAAGAGCACGCTTTCTCACAGAAGAGATGGTGTTAGTCTCTCTCTACTCTATCGTTAATTCAATGGAAGGTGCTCGACTGAGCTCCAGGCTTTAGTTCCTCCTTGTAAGACAGTCACAATAAAAACACATCCCTACCACAACTGAAAAAGACTTTCCTTTCTTCCTCCATGTGCTTAACATCAGGCGGAATTTCCATGGACAGAGTTTTTTTTTTACAAGGGCTTCCCACGCGTGGAACACATTACCGCAGGACTGCTGCCCTGCTGATTACAACTTGGTCATCTTCAAATCCAATGTCAACAAATTCTTTTCCTAAACAGCCCATAAGTAATCAAACGCAGTTCATACCTTTGATCCACGTTAGTGTGTAGCCGTAGCAGTACTACACGCAGCAGCAGCAGCAGCAACTGCCATTAAAAATGGCGGAGATATCTGTTTGACTTCTAAGCTGAGCACTGATTGGAGCAAACATTTAACTTGGATTCTGATCTGCCCAATCAGAAAGAATCTCTCATGAGAGCAGAGCATAGGTCCTGGAGTTTATAAAAGGGAGCGCTCGCTACTAGTCTTCCTCTTTTAGCCACGAGAAGGCACAGCTGTCTAACTCATACACGTCGCTCAGTTCAAGCACCAAACTTCCCTCTTGGGACGAAAACCAAAACCACAGACTTCGAAAAAAGACTCCAGTATCCAACATGGCGACCAGCCGCACGCACATAGACTAACACCTTTGCAACAGACATGCTTACAAACCACACATGAACTCAGACTGCCTTTAACTAAACATACATAAAGACTTTCTCCTTTTTTAAAAAAAATTTTTTTAAACATAGTTCACCCCAAACAAGGCAAGCTGCCACTGTAGACGCAAAGGGCTACTGAGAATTAGGGTGAAAGTTTTGGGGTCATTCTAAATTGGGAGCTTTGCAGCGAGATGCTTGTTCACATTGGTTTTAAATTTCTGCATGTCGGTACAGCTGGGGAAACAAGGAGCACAGGGAGGGAGTTCCAAAGGCTGGCAGCACGAGGAAAGAAGCTATTGAAGTAGAAGGCTCTCCGGCATCTGCTGACTTTCAATGCAATCGTACAGACATAAATGGTGCTGAATGCTCAAGTAACCCAAATTCGGCAGTTGTCCCCAAAAAACATTAAAAATGTCCACGAATTCGTTTGGCCCGATCGTAAATCGAATTTACGTTAGATAGCAGAGGAGTTGAATATATCAGAAGGCAACGAAAGACACAAACATCAGAAGGCAAGGTTTTGGTCTCCGTATTTTATGATGTTCAAGGTATTTTGTGCATCGATTTCCTTGAAAAAGGAAAAACCACCAATAGCAGATATGATATAGCATTATTGGTGTGTTTGAAGGAAGAAATCGCAAAATAAACCGGCCATAAATGAAGAAGAAAATGTTCTTTCACCAAGACAATGCACTATATCACAAGTCGATCTCAACAATGGCAAAACTAAATGAATTGCACTTCGAATTGCTTTTGCACCCACCCTATTCTTCTGATCTGACTCCCACCGACTACTAGCTGTTTGCAGATCTCAAAAGAATGCTCCAGAAAAAGAGATTTTGCTCCAATGAAGTAGTTATAGAAAATCTGAGGCGTATTTTACGACCAAAGACAAATCGTTCTACTTTTAAAAAATGTATCGAAATATTAGAAAGAAACGTTGCAATCAGCGCATCACCCTGAAGGAGACTATGTTGATGAATAAAGTCGAATTTTGCCCAAAAGTTGTAGTTTTATTAGTTAGGACTAGAACTTATTGAGTGAACTTAGAGTAAGTAACGACCAATAACATGCATCCGTTACTACATCCTGATTAACACCTATTCTGGGACATTCCGTTTTATTTGTCCGTTGTTTTTGATGACCAGCCTTCGGACCGTGATCAAAGTGTTGCCCCTACACCCATTGTTTTCTTTGAAGGACAATATCCACTACTTAACTCCATCCCTATTTCTTTTCTTCCCACTTAAGTACCACTTCCAATTAGAGATTGACCTGCTTGTTTTCGGTTCTAAACAAACCGGAAAACAGTGGGTGGGCCACTCTTAAAAACACTTGGGAGAGTCTTACTAACCCTAACCCTTACTTTATTTGGTTTCTTTGTGTTTTCTTACTTTTTGTTGTCCTACTCCCCATCTTTTGTTTTTGTTTTTTTTTTTTTTTTACTTAAATTGCAAATATCTTTGGTAAATAAAACTAATTTTAAACCATTGTAGGTATTTTTGGTATGGTAGTTCATAGAGTAAATGTGGTATTGTGGTGACTGCTGAAATGAAAGTGATGGACAAATTATTACAGACTGAAGGGAACGGTGCATGGCTGAATAGGTCAAAATGTGTCTAGTTAAGAGTAGAGTACCCAGACGATGACCAATTACTCACCCCCTTTTCATGACCTTGTGCCTAATTCGTAAAATTTGTTTACGTTTTTTTGCAAATAAATAATTCAAAATATAGTACCTGGGGTCAATTTAATTTCACTATGAAAATAAAAATTATTGTATAGCGTAACTTGAGATAAATGAAAATAGAAACACTTGAGAAGAGGGGTGTTTTGCCCGAAATATTGTAATATTCCAACTTCACACATACAACTCTCATGAACGAAGTGAAAACTAGAAGCAAGATTTTTTTTAATAAAATAAAAAAATAAAATAAAAAAATTTTAAATTGAAAAAAAAAAAAAAATTAAAAAATTAAATTTAAAAAAAAATAAAAAAATAAAATAATTAAAAAAATAAAATTAAAATAAAATAAAACATTAAAAATTAAAAAAATAATAAAATTAAAATAAAATAAAAAATAAAAAATAAAAAAATCGCCTTGTTTTTCAGTCTTCCTTCATACAACCAGGAATGTTCCCGCATCTAGAAATTGTCACTTTTTGATAACGTGACGGATACAACGAAATGCGTCAGTTTTTATTTGGAATTGCGTTTTCCATATGTGACCTGATCTCGATAAACACCTCAATTCCTATTTAAGTCACTTAACTTATTTAGAGTTTTAAAAAAAAGGGGGTTTCGTATTACTCCGAAAAAACTTATTTTGACTTAAATCATGTTTTAGTTGAATTTTTTTTTTTTTAATAGTAAAACACTAAGTTATACCGAGCTACATCATAGATGTAAAACGTGGAAATTAAAAATACGGTCGTCATCTTTATAAACAGGTCGATAAATGTGCGAAGTGAAATTTACTTTCAACGGTCCTTCAAAATTTAACGGTCATAAACAAATTAATTGTAGAGTGGGGTTCCTGATCAAACTTTAGTATGAAGAAATGCCAATATTAAAACTCGTAAAAAAACACATGCCCTTCTGTAACCCTACCACTAACCCTAAGTTCGGGTGGCAATACAAAAAAAAAAAGACTGATTTGGGTGCTTGTACAGAAAAGCGTACATACGAAAAACGCAGTTCCAATTCAATTAACCGGAAAACTCTTTGAAATACTTATGTAGCTTTTTTCCAAAAACCGCAGGCTTGTGGAACTCTCTTCCTGCTGACTGTTTTCCTCCTACCTATAATCTTGGTCTTTTCAAGACTACGGTCAATAGGCATTTCCTGTCTTTGCGGTAATCATATTTGTTCTTGTTAGCTCTTTACATCAAGTGGCTTCATGCCTTGTCTGGAGCGATTTCAATAAAAAAAAATGTATCAAGCAAAAATAGGTATGTACACCAAAAATGAGCAAAAACTATCGAGTATTGATTTACTCCTCTCCAGGAGTTAGGCACAAGGCCAGTTTTTATCTTACTCCCACAAGTAAGATGTGATCCAAGGTCGGGTCGGGAAAGTGGGGTTTAAAAATTGCCTGGGCAGCCCTGTCGGCATTCCCCGGTAGGGGCGCCTCGGGCAGTAAGCAATAAACTTACTCCTCCCCAAAGAGGGGAGGCAAAGCCTGGGAAGGTGGACCTCCCAGAACTGCACAGGACAGACCCATTGACGGGCGTAAATCAAGACCCGAAGAACAAGATAACACCAGTATGGGGTGCAGTATCCATTGGAACAGATACTATACTTTATATCTTAGCCAAAAGGCCAAGAACTATCGAGTAGAATTATGATAAAAAATAAAAATGCGTTGTATTGTTTGGCCATTGATTTGAGCGAAAAATACGAAATTCAGGGGGAGATAACCCAGTCTGTTATTAACAAGTAATAAATCAATTGCATTCACCAAAATACGGTGAAATTGATTTTTAATTAAAATTCTACTCGATCATTTTTCCTACTTTTTGGTGAAGATACTTATTTAAATCTGCTGCGTAAGTATATGATACTGTTTTTGTTGTGTGGTATTGATAATTTAATACGGACGCTTCTCTGTACAAGCACCTTGATTTATATTGCAGCAATGCCACCCGCCGAAATACAACGACGCATTGACTTTAAAAATTCACTCAGACACATTGCTAGGAGAGGGGGGGCACGTAAATTTAGATCAAGGGTCAAAAATCAATGATCACAATTCAGTGTTTAGACAGGGATCATCTTTTCAGGTGTTGTCCCCTCTCTCCGATTGAGGATCAAAGTAGTTTTTTTTTTCTGTCTTTTTTTTTGTCTTGCTCCCATCTTCCCCCCCCCCCCCCAATTAAATTGTAAATATCTTTTGTAAATAAAACTGATTTTAAATCATTGGGTATATTTTAAGTCGGGTAGTCTATCGAGTAAATGTGGTATTGTGGTGATTGCTGCAGTGAAAGTGATGGACACACAGCGAAACGATGAAAGGAACAGTGCTTGGACGAACGGGTTAAAATGCGTCGTGTTAAGAGTAGGACACTCGCCCCCTTACCACACACTTTCGATGACCTTGTGCCTGACTTGTAAGTAAAATTGATTTTTTTTTTATTTACGAATAATTTTTTAAAGTGTAGTATCTGTTCTGTCCTCATAGGAGGAGAAATCCTTCTCGACTGGGATAATGTTTACTTTTATGCCAATCCAGAGTGCCCCATTTTGAGAAACTGGATTTTCCTTACATTAAAAACCGACCTTGGGTCTAAGTTTGCCCTCGTGGGGAGGCAAGTAAATAGGCACACTGACTGAAGACATTTCTGACTAGCATTCGGGCTTGGACCCCCCCCCCCCACAATTTTGAAGGCCTCGTGTCTAATTCATAACATTTATTTCACTTTTTCTTTTTTGCAAATAAGTCTGTCAAAGTGTAGTATCTGTTCCAGGTTCCGCCCTCAGTCAGAGGAGGAGAAATCCTCGTCGGCTGGGGCAATTTTAATTTTATTTTTGTACTATCAAAAGTGTCCCTTTTGAATTTGGGGGGGGGGGGGGGCTTAATTCCTATTCTCCCCCCACATTAAAAACTGGCCTTGTGTCTAACTTTTCCCCTCGTCGTTGGGGGGGGGGGGGGGAGGACAAATAGAGACAAGTGTCAGACAAGCCATAAAAAGATGAAATGCAGAAAACGGTTATGTTTAGTCACGTGACCATCTTGTCGTAAACGAAGCAAGTCAGATATTTTGAAATAAAATGTATTTCGTTAACTTCTGGACTGGAAAAAAAAAACAGACGGCCATGAAATACTTTGGACAATTTCCAAGCAATTGTTACAATTAGAGTCTAGTAGCAGTGTATAAACAATACGTCTATCCCAAATATTAATAAAACTATCCAACAAGATATCGTGTGTGTGTGTGTGTTTCTCGCCTATACGTAACTTTGATAAATAAATACACATTTAATTATTATTATTATTTACTATAAATCGAATATTTATTGAAAAAAATCAAATTAAATAAGGAAAAACATTTTTGGGGTAATTTTATCGAACCACCCTAGTCTCCGATTGTCGCGGGGGAGGAGGGGGGGTCGATTGCCCTGAGAACGATTTTTGGTACTCTTACAGATAACGCAACATGTTTCCGTGACTTCGCGTCGTCAACGTTCGGGCAGGTCTCGGAATCGCCCGAGAGTCGACGAAACTATTAACCAAGCAGCCGATAACTTTTGGAAGAAATTAATCGCGTTCAATATAAAAAAAAAAATGATTTTTTATAATCTCTGTCAGCTTGTTGAATCACCCGAAGGACTAATCGAGTTTTTTTTTTTTTAAATAAATGTAAAAAAGTTTTAAAAAACAACAAAAAAAACAACAACATTTGCTTAACAAATCAAACAAAATCATTTAAAAACATTTGATCAACAATGGTTCCTTTGACAAAAACAAACAAAATTTTTAATAAACATCTAATTACTAACAGTTGTTTAGCTATGGTTTGTTCGCTCTTTATTTTTATATATGTATTTTAGTTTGATTTTCTTTGTCTGTATTTATCAGCTGCCAGTCTTCAATTTAGCGTTTGGCAGTTTTCGCCTCGTCAACTCTCGGGCACTTCCGTAACCTGACCGAACGTTGACGATGCGAAGTCACGGAAACGTGGTGCGTCATCTATAAGAGTACCCCCCCCCCCTTTTTTATGTAAACATGACTATATTTTAAATGAGGTTACTCTAAGCCCTCCACCCGGACAACGCCGGGTAAATACAGCTAATAAAAAGACAGCACAACGAAGTAGAATTCTTTACAAAATTAAAGTCCATTAAAAAATTTTACATATAAGATTTTAAAAGCATTTTTTTTTTTATATATAATTCACCTTTTTCTTTCTTGCAGTAAAAAATAAAAACATTTTTTTTTTTAAGTAGGAAAATAGTCACGTACCCAAAACAACCATCTTAAATGAAATTTTAACTAGTTTTCGTGGTGCCCGTTTTCAATTCCATCCCAGGACAGACATACAAGGCTCTATACCAAGATCAAGCAACTTCTCAAATAAAATTTTACAAGGAACCAATGGTGGTAAGTATAATGCTGGCATTAATTTTGTATTATGGGGTCGGGTCTTTGGCAATAATATCGTATCCCGCCAGACATCCATAAATAGCAAAGACGTTTTACTTTTATTATAGATTTTATTTAAAAATTAAAGAAATTAAAAAAAGGTAATATATGGGGTTCAGAGGTGGGAGCAAGAGTACACGTGAGGGAGGGGTGCTAGTTAAAAATAAGTCCTTAAGCTTTATTATGCTAAGGGTTCTATGTAACAAGCTTCTAGGACTTTTGTTGTTGTTCAATGTTCATCCTCCCAGGCTTTGCCTCCTTTCGGAGAGGTGGGATAGGTTTACTGTCTGTCGCCTGAAGTGCCCTCGCCAGGGAATAGCGACAGGCTCCAACATTACTATTTGTATATACCCGTCCGGCGTCCCAGAGTGTCCCCTCCCCCCCTTTTAGACATAGCTGAACTTCTCACTGTTTAAACTTGACCCTGTTCCGGGGGGGGGGGGGCTGTAAATTAAGCTTTTAAAATGAGAAAAAATGAAAATCTATAAATTCTGGTCTAAACTCATAGTCAAAAGATTCCTTTTTTTTTTTAAGTCAAATTTTTATTTTAGAGGGATTTGAAAAAAAGACGGCATATAGACCTACAGGAAGATTTACATGCGTAAACAAAAGGGTGTTTTTATTTGTTTATTTATTTTAAATACTTAATATTTACTTTATATTTTTTTTATAGTAGGTTATTATTCAACACACAAAACCTAAACCACAGGTTTCGGAATTTTTTTTAGATGAAGATTGTTAATTTGGATTATTCGGACTACTATTCTCATCTTGTTTGTTATATTCACAACGTTTCGGCCGATGTAACCTCTGACATTCTTCAGGTGGATCTTTTCGAACTTGGGAACGTTCTGTTGGAAATTCCGTCCAGGTTCCCAAGTTCGAAAAAAAAAAATGCACCTGAAGAAGCTCGGAGATTACATCGGCCGAAACGTTGTGAATAGAGCAACCTAGATGAGAATAGTAGTCCGAATAACCCAAACCACATGTAATTATTTTGTTTTTAATTTAAGCAAACTAAAAAGAAAGAAAGGAAGAAAAAGCCCCGAGAAAGCGAAAGTACAATAAAAAATAATTCCCACAACATTAATTATTATTATCGAGCTAAAACGCAATTTAATGAAAGGGAGGACAGTTGTAAAATAGCGTCATTTACCTTCCAACCGGTCCACATTCTTCGTCGTCATCTGGGGGTGAATTCGGACTACCCTCCATTTCGCGTTTTTAGTGGTGTTATGTTAGGTCTTTCCGTTTTGTTTTTGTTGTGTTTTTGCGACGTGCGCACTTCGGAGACTTTACAGGCAAACCACGAGACGAACAAGAAAATGCAGCAACAACAAAATGCACAAAAAGCTATAAAGGAATAACCAAAAAAAAAAAAATGCAGCTTGTTTTGTCTTTTTTCGCCTCAAACTCCGGTAATAGCTTCCATATTGGCGAGTGCGAGTGCCAAAAGCGCCCTCTGTGGAGAAAGAAAGAAATTAAACTAAAACAAAATCCGGCGGCTCCTGCTGATATCGCTATGTCATCGAAAGCACCGCAGTAGCACGTGCGACTTTGGACGGAGCCTGTTTTTATGTTTGAAAAATAAAATTAAAAAAACACACACAAAAAAAAAACACAACCCCCCCCCTAGACATTCCTTATGTGCGTATCCAGTTAGACTGTAAGCATATTTTTTAATTACTCAAATAACCGTCTCGCAAGCCAGGCATATTTATCCACTTCTCACTGCATTAAGATTAGACATACAGTCAGTTCAATGTATATATAAGGGGGGGGGGGGGAGGGTCTACCTACCCTAAGGGAGAACTCTGAAAGGTTATCAAAATAGCCGTGATTGGACCCGCCGGCATTACTCGGTAGAGGCACCTCGGGCGACAACATTACCTCCTTCCAGAAGGAGAAGGTAATGCCTGGGAGGATGACCTCCTCAAAAGTTGCCAATAAACACTTGTCATAAACCGTCCTCATAAGTAATAAAATCTTATTCATTATTTTCAATCCTCTCATAATATTCTTCACCATTCAACTGACAATCTATCGATCTCATTAACCCTTATCCTCAAGTCGCTTTTATCCTTGATGCATGGTGACTCATTAGTTAAAAAAAAAACTAATGCAGACAAAGGGGTCTGGTTCCTGAGCTAGCCAGACCCGAATGTCAAAATCTGCTTATCATAACGATCAAAGAGTAGTATTGTAGCAGTCACCAATAGGGACTACTTTTGAATGCGTAATCACTGTCCCTGTGAGCTGGCTTGTCCAATCAAATCACAGGGCGCAGTAATATCGTTAGTTCTCTAAGGGACTACTTATGTCCCCTTAGGGTTCGAGGAAAAAGATCAGACGATCTCCTGGCACCAGCCTGGACACATCGCAGAGAGCACCAGCGAGGAACGAAGAAACGCTCTCTTCTCCTGCCGCCGTCGCCGCTTGACGACTACTACCATCTTCACCTGAAGAAATCCACGAGCGGCCCTAAGAACTCTTATATTCCTCCTCTTCCTCAGACGGACACCGTTCCACTTTCATCTTCCTATACCAAACGGTATAGGTAACCGTGAGTTAATAAAACCCCTTTTTGTTATAGTTACAGAAATATTTTCCATTGTTCCGTTTCTTTACGAAAAGATAAAAGGATAACCCCTTTCATCCACTCATCATCTCCTTACAAATGGTGACCCGACGCTAAAAGAAGAAAAAAAAAAAGACTCTTGTTTTTACGAATAATTTTTTTTAAAAGGCCCCTTAAAAAGAGTAAGTACATTAGTATTTTCCCCTTTTACACACAAATACATACACTCAAATATATCTATCCCCCCTGTCACCAAAAAGCGATGGAGCGAGTACGTACCTGTTGTCCTTGGCTGTCGCGCCGCGATCAAAGAGGACCTCGGATACTCTTCAGCCGAACTTGTCTATGGACTACCTCTATCGTTGCCGGGTCAGATGCTGACCCCGATAGATTTAACGGCAACAGATACAGCTCTGTATATAAACAGACTGCGAGCTTACTTTAATGAGCTCCCACCTATGCACCCTAGGCAACAGACCATTAAATCTTCGGTCCCTAAAGACATTTCCTCGTGGACTCATGTTTTTGTGCGAAAAGACTCTGTGAGAGCCCCTCTTACTCCTCCTTATTCTGGTCCTTATCGCGTGCTTTCACGCACTGACAAACTTTTCACCTTTGACATTGGTGGCAAAAAAGACACTGTATCCATCGACAGGGTGAAAAGAGCTTTTCTTAACGCAGAAACACCTGAACCCCATATTCCCCCTACTGTGCATCAGACAACTGCAAATACACATTTACTTTTAGAAACCCCTAAAGAAAATTATGTCACCATCACACGTAGTGGTCGACGAGTACATTGGCCCAAAAAACTATCTAAAACTGTCTATATATAGAATGAGCCTTGTACTCTATTTTTCAAAACATACTTCTCATATTAAGGATCCACACTTCTCCAAAATTACTTTTTTCAAAGAGAAGACAAACTCTTAAATAAAAAAAAAAAATTTTTTTTTTTCATTAATATACAAACATTTCCTGAAATTACTTCTTGCAGGCTTGGCCTTTTGGCTAAGATCAAAGTGTAGTATCTGTTCCGATGGATACTGCACCCCATAGACTGGTATTGTCTTGGCCTTGATGTACGCCGGTCTATGGGTCTGTCCTGTGCAGTTCTAGGAGGTCCACCCTCCCAGGCTTCGCCTCCCCTCTTTGGGGAGGAGTAAGTTTATTGCTTACTGCCTGAGGCGCCCTTACCGGGGAATGCCGACGGGGCTGCCCAGGCAATTTTTTAACCCCACTTTCATGACCCGACCTTGGGGCACATCTTACTTGTGGGAGTAAGATAAAAACTGGCCTTGTGCCTAACTCCTGGAGAGGAGTAAATCAATACTTCTTGCAGAAAAGACTTTTTAAACATTTGTTAATTGACAAATTTTGTATTTTTGTTATTTCCCACTGCTACACTTCCTTTTATTTCCTGTCGGCTTTCAGCCTAAGCAGGGGGTTATGTAGCAGTCACCAATAGGGACTACTTTTGAATGCGTAATCACTGTCCCTGTGAGCTGGCTTGTCCAATCAAATCACAGGGTGCAGTAATATCGTTAGTTCCCTAAGGGACTACTTATGTCCCCTTAGGGTTCGAGGAAAAAGATCAGACGACCTCCTGGCACCAGCCTGGACACATCGCAGAGAGCACCAGCGAGGAACGAAGAAACGCTCTCTTCTCCTGCCGCCGTCGCCACTTGACGACTACTACCATCTTCACCTGAAGAAATCCACGGGCAGCTCTAAGAACTCTTATATTCTTCCTCTTCCTCAGACGGACACCGTTCCACTCTCTTCTACCTATACCAAACGGTAAACCTTGAGTTAATAAAACCCCTTTTTGTTATAGTTACAGAAATACTTTTTGTTGTTCCGTTTCTTTACGAGACGATAAAAGGATAACCCCTTTCATCAACTCATCATCTCCTTACAGTATTTGGTCCTGCCTGACCAATTCTGGCACAGATGCCTGGTTTGCTGAGGACGCGACCCATAAAACAGAAAGATGGTTTCATTCAATCCTAGGAGGCCTTACTTCCTCCTTTTGGGATGGGGAGATTGGGTTTTCCATGGTCGCCTGAGGTGCTCCTACCAGGGAATACCGATGGGTCTAATCATGGCCAATTTTGCACCCGTCCAGAGTGTCCCTATTTGGGTGGACTTTCCCTCCGTGTTAGAACTGACTTCACGCCTAACCTTGCGGCAGGAAGGTGACGGTAGTGAAGTGGTTAACGACACGGACTGATGAAATTTGTGTACCAAGTTGAAATCCAGTACGTTCCATAACACACCTTTCACTTAGAGATGTTGGCAACCTTCACGTGGTCGCCCCCACCCCCCACCCCCTTCGTAAGTACCGGATTCTGAGCCAACCGATGCTAACAAGAGAATCATTCGGATTCATACAACAGATTGACTTTTATTTTAGACTAAAGTATGATCAGTGGCTGTCGTGTCGGAAAGAGGAAAGTTCCCCTGCTTATGGAAAAAAAGGTCTGGTGCAACTCAATTTTTTATGGTACTTGTTCGCATTGGGTACATAACAAAGTAAAACAATGGAGACAGATGAGAACCCAGATGTGGAGAAAGTACATTCGGATAACGAGGCTATTGAGGTTGTTCAGATGAACATTACCACTGTCATTACTAACCAGCAGAGCGTTACCACTGTCATTACTAACCAGCAGAGCGTTACCACTGTCATTACTAACCAGCAGAGCGTTACCACTGTCATTACTAACCAGCAGAGTGTTACCACTGTTATTACTAACCAGCAGAGCGTTACCACTGTCATTACTAACTAGCAGAACGTTACCACTGTCATTACTAACAAGCAGAGTGTTACCACTGTTATTACTAACCAGCAGAACGTTACCACTGTCATTACTAACCAGCAGAGCGTTACCACTGTCATTACTAACAAGCAGAACGTTACCACTGTCATTACTAACCAGCAGAACGTTACCACTGTCATTACTAACAAGCAGAGTGTTACCACTGTCATTACTAACCAGCAGAGCGTTACCACTGTCATTACTAACTAGCAGAACGTTACCACTGTCATTACTAACTAGCAGAACGTTACCACTGTCATTACTAACCAGCAGAGCGTTACCACTGTCATTACTAACCAGCAGAGTGTTACCACTGTTATTACTAACCAGCAGAGCGTTACCACTGTTATTACTAACCAGCAGAGCGTTACCACTGTCATTACGAACCAGCAGAGTGTTACCACTGTCGACCAAGGAACGAGTCTATCAGACATGTGTACACAGTGTGATGATGTATGGAAGTGAAACTAGGCTGGTAGACATGTGTTGCATTGAGAGAAATGATATGAGAATTATACGATGGATGTGTAATATGAGTCTTGAAGACAGGCTTAGATCTGATGACCTCAGAGGAAGATTGGGCGCTTCTTCGTTATTTTCCACCACCATTTTTTCTCAACTTTTTCACTAATAATTTTTTTATTATTAATTTCGTGCGTTTTGGAAATCTTTTTCAATTAATTTTGAATTTAGGAGGGGGGATCAGTTTCGTATATAAATTTAACGTAAAATGATGCCCCACGTTTTGACCATCACAAATTTGTTCAAAAATTTTCTGCCAAACCGGAATTCTCTAGCGACTTCATCGATAATTGTACACAGAAATAAGAAAAAAAACGTGCAACATGGTCAAAAAGTGGAGGATCAGTTTACCTTAAATTTATATAGGAAACTGATCCCCCCTCCTAAATTCAAAAATATTTGAAATTTTTTTTCCAAAAAGCACGGAATTCTCTAGCGACATGATAAGTAATTGTACACCGAAAAAAAAAATATATATTTGTAAAAAAGTTGAGAAAAACGGATGGTTGAAAATAATGAAGAAGCGTCGGAGATTAAATCTGGGTAGTATAGGAAGATGTGTGCAGAACAGGGGACTTTGTTGGTTTGGTCACGTTGAAAGAATGGATGAGAGTTCTTGGGTTAGTAGATGTAGAACAGTTGAGGTAGCAGGAGCCAAGGAAAACATGGAAGGAAGTGATAAGGATGAACTTGAGAAAAAGAGGGATAAAGAAAGACCTGGTCAGAGATAGGTTAGTGGCGAAGTAAATTTCTAAAAGCCGTCCAACACATGCCAGCATGTAAAACGGACATTAAACATGATGATGATGATGATGATGATGATGATTATAAAACAATGATGATGATGATGATGATGATGATGATGATGATGATGATGATGATGATGAGTAGTGGTGGTGAGAAGCAGGTCGTCATCATCATCATCAGCATTATTATTATTGTTTTATAATCATCATCATCATCATCATCATCATATTTGGTTTAACGTCCATTTTACGTGCTGGCATGTGTTGGACGGTTTTAAGAAATTGACTTTCACACTAACCTATCTCTGGCCTGGTCTTTATTTATCCCTCTTTCTCTTAAGTCCATCTTTATTATTTCCTCTCATGTTTTCCTTGGCCTTTCCCAGCGTACTGGACCTGCTACCTCAACTATTCTACATCTACTAACCCAAGAACTCTCATCCATTCTCTCAACGTGGTCATACCACCAAAGTCTCAGATTGGCAATTGAAATTAGCTGCTGACAAGTGTACCACCACCGCTCCTTCCACAAATCAAGCATCCACGTGCTTCGTCCATAACACCAATATCAAGAAGTCTTCTCGTAAACATAACCTGGGCATTAGGCAGCAAGCCCATTGTTAGCCACTCTCCAGCTATCTATTTAAACTGGTATGCAGCTATGGTGCGATCACACTTATAATTCGCAGCATCAATTTGGAGTTCCAATCTTACTCTTGCTCGAAACATTGACTGCCTGGAAACCATTCAGGACGTACAACTAAACGAATACCCTTCATCAGATACCTGCCATGCGATACTCTGAACACCTTAAGGGATGGCACGTTGGCTAAATGGCTAACAGAGGGCCGGTTACCTTTTGGGGGGGGGGGGCATCATTCATAAGTGACTAGATTCGAACCGTGAACACGCAAGTTATCAGTCCGTGTCATTATCCACTTAACCACCGCCACCTCCCATTTGGCTTTGTGGCCCTTGATAATATCTCATGGGCCCCTTTGAGAAACCTTGAAAAACATGAGTTTCATTAAATGAAGCCAGCAATAACTAACGTGTCTGCACGATGAGTAACGGAATCTTTCACTTTTTTACAAAAAAATTAAATTAGCTGTTATTGTTTAAGTGTGAAACAATGTTTCGTTTAACATGTTTAGTTTAACATGTTTAGTTTAACATGTTTAGTTTAACATGTGTGTCGCATTTAAACAAGTCTATGACTGGAATTTGCCTTTTTACGTATCTACTTAACAACCCTAATCCTAACCATGCCCTAATCCTAACCCTAACCTAACACTAACCCTAACAACTGCCAAGATTTTTAAGGACGTTTTGGCGAACGGACGTTTTGGCAATTGGGTAATACCATCAAAGTCTCCTGTTCTGCACACATCTTCCTACTGTCCAGATTTAATCTTCCCCTAAGGTCATCCAATCTAAGCCTGTCTTTAAGACTCACATTACACATCTATCATATCATTCTCATATCATGTCTCTCCATGCAACACATATCCCCAACCTTCACTGGCCAGGTTTCACTTCCATACATCATCACACTCCGCACACATGGCTGATAGACTCGTTCCTTGGTAACACTCTGCTAGTTAGTAATGGCAGAAGTTCCTTGAACTTACTCCATCCACTCCTAATTCTTGCAATCACACTAGCACCTGCTCCACCCTGTGCTCCAATGGTATCGCAAGGTAACAAAACTTCTGGACAACCTCAATAGCCTAACATCCAGATATACTTTCTTCACATCTGAGTTCTCATCCATCTCCATTGTCCTACACTTCTTGCACACAAACTGGTTGTCCTCTTTCAAGCTTTCCACTGCACTTCTTGTCTACCCAATGCTTACAGGTATCACAAAATTGAATTGCACCCAACCCTCTTTCCACAAACTCAGCAGGGGAACTTTCCTCTTTTTGGGGAGCTTTCCTCTTTTTGGGGAGCTTTCCTCTTTTTGGGGAGCTTTCCAACATTACAGCCACTGATCATCACTTTGGTCTTGGTAACATTCACTTTCAGGCCATTACTTTCCATAGCCTTCCTCCAAGTCTTTAACTTACCAAGTAGGTTATCCATTATTTCATAAGCA